>ML807009.1:92738-107613 GCA_009831015.1 Picea engelmannii | reverse complement strand
ATGGTCATGGATGTCTAAATAGTGAACATGATAGGACTTGAAGATTTGAAGTCAAGAAATTTTGAATGATTTTTATATATGTTAGATAATTACAAGAGGAATGTTGGCCCTTGGTTACGGAAGTAAGAAAAGAACAAGGAAGAAAAGGTGGAATGCGAACTTCGCAAAAGATACAATGACTGTTACTGGGTCGAAGTGAGCAAAAGAGTATAAAAGGAAGAGTGAAGTCCGAGAAAGAAATTCGTTGGATGGGGAGATTGAGGATGATAGGTAAGCAAGGAATAAGGATCGTGGACAATTGAGAAAGAGGAAAACACCACCATTAGATGCTTTGGAGCACTGCGTGAGAAGGAAGAAAAGACAAGTTGGTGAAGCCCTGAAAACACGGGTCAAGTTGACCTAGGGTTTTAGACACCTAGGGTTTTGGTATCTAGGTTTTTGACACCTAGGTTTTGACCTAAGGATGTCAGTGAGTGATTTTAATGTATAAATAAGAACCTATAGGAGGGAGGAGGGTTGGTTATAGTTGGTGGGATCTAGTTGTATTGACATGAGTGATTGTAGTTGTGTGAGAGAGAAGAGTTGAGTACAAGATCCTTCTAGTATTGTAAGATCTTCAGCTGGGTGCGAAGATCAACCCTACAGCTGGGGGCATAGGGAGGGGAGAGATAAAGAGAAGAAGAGAGGATATTTTCTGGTTAAGATCTTAGATCAGAACTGTATGCATTCATCTTAATATATCATAAGTCATAGTTATGTGGATGTATTCCGAGAGAGAGGGTGAACCACATATATTTTGTGTTATGTGTGATTGATGCTCTGTTCTTTCCATTTGATACACTGTTATTGCAATATTGTGATAGATATGATAAGATGTATGGAATAGATTTAAGATGATAAGTGATATATGCATGATGTATTGTTCTAGTACTAGATCCACTTGATAATTCTTTTGGTTGTAGACATATTTGTCATGCAACCCCACCATAGTTGCTTCGAGTGAGACTGCATCTGCTTCGCAGGTGTAGCCAAAAGGGCCAGTAGTTAGGGCTTGTTGGTACGATCTTGGAGCTGAACCCTGGGTCTGCCCCTGTGCCAACAAAAGGTTCTGTTACCGGGACCAGAATCTTCGTGAGGGTATGTCAAGGTGGTTTCCATCAAGGACATAAATTCAAAAGTGGTTAGAGGATCAGAAAAAGGACTTCGCTGAAGCCCAGAACAAGAACCCTAATCTTAGTACAGAGGATTGGTTGGAAAAACATATTTTTACTAATATACATGAGATATTCTTTGGAAGAATCCATCGAGAGCTATATTAGTGGTTAGCCAGGTTGGAAGATACCCATTTTGAGGTCATATATAGACCTCCTATAGTTTTGATATCGGCGATGGTCAAGAGAGTTGACAATGCCATGTTAAGAGTAGTAGATCACTGGTTTGATAGCACCATTGGAAGGTGCATCATCAAGTTTGTTGTTGATAGAGTAGATTCATGTAGCCAAGTTGAGAGATATTTCTTAAAGGGACCGAGAGGAAAATTTTAACACTTTCTGAAGTTGAAAATCAAGATGCTATTGCATGAGAAGAACATCTTGAAGATACAATAGATTTGTTGGATTTGAAAAGGATAATGTTCAATAATTCAGACAGCAACAACAAAATAGAGGCTAGACATACGCGTAGTGGAAGAGCATTCAAAGAAGTTCATCTTGCGAACTTTTTCAAGAAGAACTATGGGGAAGAGGGATTCTATAGTGGAGAAGAGGCATATCTGACAAATGAGGACCATTCAAAACCTGTTGGGATAGAGGAAGGGAAAGTTGAAGAGCTTTGCCGAGAGGAGCCAGAGACTTTAGGAACCATGCAAACCATTGAAGTAAGTACTATTATCCCTCTTGTTGATTCAACAACATTAAGAAATCAAATTAATCAGTGTTACCAGACTGTTCAGAGTACTATTACTAGTAGTCCACCACATACTCAGACAAGAAACCTAGGAGGATCTATGGAAAATGATATGAGACTCCTTATATTTAGGGGAGATGGGTTTGAAGACCCTGATCAACACTAGTTTCTGTGTGAAACTGTATGGAATATTAAAAATCTCATCGATGAAGATGTTAAAAGAACCCAGTTTAGTACTACCCTTTGGGATCGCACACTAATATGGTACATGAAGATTGTCCAAGGACTTGCATAGCCTAAGCCGCGAATGAGATCAAGAATGAGTTGATTGCAGAGTTCAATAAAACCAAGTCAGAATCACAATGTATTACAGAGCTGAAAGAGATCAAACATAAGGTAGTCAAACTTGTCTAGGAATTCAACCAGAGATTCAAGACCTTGATAGGCCGATTGACTTTTCAGATCCTAGATGAGCCAAAAAAAAAGTGGTTCATTGCTGCCTTGTTACCACACATTATATTTCCTATGATGCAGCAAAATATTGCTTCATAGGCTAAGTCACTAGATATCGCCATGAATCTAGAATCATCCCCTATGGGAGAATCTGGCTCAGGTATGAGTCAAATCTTGAGTCAGCTAACTAGTTTGTCTCTATAGGTCAAAGATATGAAGAAATATAAGGGAAAAGATAAAAGAGAAGAAATCAAGTGTGTCAGATGAAAATCAGAGGGTCGTGAAAAGGAACACCATCCCCTATTCCATGACTACTTGGCCTCTAGAGCTCCAAGCCCTTTGAAGAAAGTCACCTTACCCTGGTGCGACGTATACCGAAATAAACATCGCCCTAGTGAGTGTTATTACATGAAAAAGTACGTTAAGACCCCTACAAAGTTGTATTTCACATTTTGTAAGTTCATGGGACATGACGATAGGGATTGTAGGGCTTATGATATCATGCATGAAAGGTCAAGAGACATATACAAAATTCAAGGCGAAGTACAACAAGAAGGAAACACTATGGAATATAACTCTCATGGGAGAGGAAACTGCAATCCTCGCAGTGGATTCAAAGGACGAGGACAAGGTGGAGGTATGGTTCGAGGATGAGGACAGATCATTTGTTATAACTGTGCAGAGACAGGACACTTGGCAAGGGACTTTCAGAACCCTTGCACTACTTACAACTATTGCAACTCCTTCGAACATGTTATTGAAGAATCTCCATCATTGCTAGCTAAGTTTAGGAGAGACAAGGACCTTAACAAAACCCACAAGTGCAACTGATATAAGTTGAACCTCGTGGAGAAGACCCTAGAGTCATTGTTATCACTAGAGAAGGCATTGTTACAGGAGAAGATATATTGATCCAAGGAAAGACTACAGAAGACTCAAGAATCAAGAAAGCTGCAGAGAAGACCCAAACCTTTGATGCAAAGAACGAAAGACAAATATTTGATGAGGCAAGAAAAGAGTTCAAAGGATACCAAGGTTCTTCCTCAAATACACGACCAGAAGTAAGATAATATGGAATGCCTTAGGCATTTCATCAATCTACTTCGCCAAGAGAAAGAAAATAGGTAAGCAAGCTGATGGAATTTTTATATACTTGCATTAAGTTGATTTAGGATGAAAGTGTTGTACAAGAGTTACATTTTGTAATCAGAAAGTATGAGCTAGGAAATATAGACCCCTTACTGAATAGGGAAGTACACCAAATCACTAAGAAGAGAAGGACAAATAAGGATTTACACTTAAATGCTCTAATAGGAGAGTATGATATAGACTATGTGGTCCTCAACTTAGGGTCAGAGGTCAATGCCATGATAAAGAAAACTTGGGAACTGATGGAAAAAACGAAGTTGATCTATTCCCCTATCAGGCTCAGGATGTCTAATCAACAAATTGTAAGCCCCTTTGGTAGAATATAACATGTCCTTGTGGAAATCGACAGAGTAAGAACATTTTCATATTTTTAGGTAATTGAGATAGTTTATAACAAATGCCCTTACCCTGTGCTATTAGGAATTGATTGGGCTTTCAATAATTCCACTATGGTTGATTTAAAGAAAATATGAATGACATTTGAAAGAGATGGACTTAGGGTCATTGAACCCTTAGATCCAGATGAAGGACAATGATACACAAAGCCTAGTAGAGAGGAAGATCGCGCATATGAACTAGAAAACATATACAAATTAACAACTAGAAAACATGATTACATTAATCCTATGACCGATGGAAACCTAAGCTGGCGAAGTGACTATGCACGTTCATCAGACTCAGAAGAAGCACTAGAGAACTGGAATAATAAAATGTATGGGGTATCTACAAGAAGATGTACTAGATTAACAAGAAACGTTCACTGGATCGGCACAACAATAAGTAACTTACCCACCTTTTATGTTATGAATCCTTTAGAAATTTCTTGTCGAACTTTGAAGAAAGTGTACCAATGCAAAAAAGATTGTTGGCAATGGATGAGGCCCTAAATGAAACTCCAACAAGATGGTTGGGGACACACAAAAACAATATTACAAACTGGATATAATGTTGTACCTTGATGACAACATGGTTCTCATCACAAGTAGAAGTATGTGAAGTTCGGTACATAGGTCGAAGCTGCCCAAAGGACCATGTGTGTAGATGAGACGAATCCTGGAGCAACGTTCCTCAAGAAAAATGGGTGCACAAATTAATTAACACACTAGACACAATACCTATCAACTGGTACCTTCAAGCAAAGTTGTGCCTCATCACTACAGATTAGAAAGGTATGAATCAAAATTTTATAACCACCTTCTTATTTGAAAGTCAATATCCTTCAGTAGATCAAGCATTACATATTGTGAGATAGAAATTATTGAAGGAGGCATCTAGCCTTCCTTTCGAACAAGAAGAGGACGAATGGACTGTGCCTCTCTAGAAACTACAAGGTTGTTACAACATCAATGCTGATGAAGACGATGATCCGAGGAAGGTGAAAATCACATAAACAAAAGGCCAGAGAGATGTAGAAGGAACTGCAGTTGAGCTACCATTCATTGGACATCCCATCAAGATTAAAAAATTAAATATTGGAATCGAAGAGACACTGAAGCTTGCAAATGTCGGAGATTATTGGGACGTTGCTACCATTGACAAGATCAAAAAACTATTGCACGAGTATCAAGACTTGTTTCCGACCAAGTTCACTGATATGAAGGGAATCAAAGAGCCTATGGGAGAGATGAGGATACCTTTGAAACCAGATGCAAGACTAGTGAAATAGAGACCCTACAAATTGAACCCTAAATATAAGGAGAAAGTAAAGATTGAGCTTGACAAAGTGATGGAAGCTGGGATTATAAAACCTATGGAGAAATCATAGTGGATTATCCCTATGGTGGTACAAGATAAGAATATGGGATAGATTAGGATCTGTGTAGATCTCAGAAAGGTGAACGATGCATTTTTACATGACCCCTTCCCTACGCCATTCATTGACAAAGTGTTAGATAACGTGGGAGGCTAGGAAGTATATTCTTTTACAGATCGATTTTCACGATACCATCAGATCCCTATTGCCAAGGAAGATCGCCACAAAACCATATTTGCAGTAGAATGGGGATCCTATTAGTATACAATGATTCCATTTGGATTGAAGAATTCCCCAGCCATATTTTCTAGGGTGGTGGTCGAAGAATTCAAGGAGTTCTTGCATAAATTTCTAGAAGCATATTTTTATGATTGGACTGTTTTTAGCTTATTGAAAAATCATATTGAATGTCTAAGGCTAATGTTGGATAAATGAAGGCAGTGTCAAATTTCCTTGAATCTAAAGAAATGCATCTTCTTCTCACCATTTGGAGTGTTGTTAGGGCATATTTTATGCAAGTAGGGATTACTGGTCGAACCATCTAAAATTTCCATTATAGTTGATCTACCCCCTCCTACTTCAGTCAAACAGGTGCACACTTCACTGAGACACACAGGATATTACAAGAAGTTCATTAAAGGATATGCTCAGATTAAGGTACCCATGTAGAAGATTTTGAAGAAGGATTTTTAGTTCAGTTGGATAGAAGAATGCCAACAGAGCTTTGACATACTGAAACAAAAGATGGCCACTGCACCCATTCTGGTTTTCCCATATTGGACCAAGGAATTTCATGTACATGTTGATGCATCTTATATTTCATTAGGATCTATGTTAGCACAACCAGGTGAAGGCCATATTGATCATCCATTATCTTTTGCTAGCAGGAAGCTATCAACTGCAGAGGTCAACTACACCACCACTGAGAGAAAAGGGTTATCCATGGTGTATGCGCTACAGAAATTTCACCACTACTTGTTGGGAGGGAACTTTAAAATGTTTACTAATCACTCCATGCTGAAATACCTAGTCAACAAGCCAATGTTGAGGGTAGAATCTATAGATGGCTTCTGCTATTTTAGGAATATGACTTTAAGATCTTAGTAAAGCCAAGAAGAATGAACAAATGCCTTGACCACTTGTCAAGGTTGGAATATGGCGAAGAGATGACCAGTTTGGAGGATGCACTAGTGGATGCACAACTACTAGCAATTAGAAATATTGATGACCACTTTTCAGAAATAGTCAAGTTCTTGTCAACAAGATTGACACCTAGTGAGTATACAATCCCTAAGAAGAAACAACTAGTAGTGTGCGCCACAAACTTTTCACTTATAGTTGGACAACTATACAAGATGGGACTCGGTGAGATACTAAGAAGATGTGTTATGGAGGCAGAGCGACCATTGATACTTGTAGAAGCTCACGAGGGCATCACAGGAGGACATTATGTAGGGAAAGCAACTGTACAGAAGGTTCTAAGAGCTGGCCTTTGGTGTCCTACCTTACACAAAGATGATAAAGACTATTACAAGGCCTGTGATGTATGCCAAAGAGTTGGGAAACCATCCAGAAGAGATGAAATGCCACTAGCACAACATATGACCCTACAAGAATTTGAGAAATGGGACATTGACTTTGTGGGACCCATAAACCCACCAGGAAAGCACAAAAGAGCAAGGTACATAATTAATCCGACAAAATATTTGACCAGATGTGCTGAAGCAAGAGCATTCAAAGACTGTAGTGAAACTACAACTACGTGCTTCATATTTGATGACATCTTAACCATGTTTGGATGCCCATAGATCCTTATGAGTGATCAAGGAACACATTTCATAAATAATACCATTGAATCCCTGACTGAGGAATTTGCAGTCCACCATCAGAAGAGCACAGCCTACCATACACAAGAAAATGGTACAGTGGAAGCATTCAACAAGATCTTGGAGACAACATTGATGAAGATTTGCAGTGTGAATAGGAATGACTAGGATTTAAGAGTACCAGTAGTACTTTGGGCCTATAGAACCACTTGCAAGAAGTTAACAATGCAGACCCCCTTCAAGTTGGTTTATGGTCTCAAAGTTGTTGTGCCAATGGAATTTCTGGCACCAAGCCTAAGAATTGTTTCCTTTATCGAAATGGATGACACTGGAACTATTCGAGAAAGGCTTGCATAGTTGGTCTAATTAGAGGAAGACAGATTCATTGTAGGATTTCATCAGTAGGTACAGAAGGAAAGAGAGAAGGAATACCATGACAGACACATCAAGAAGAAGGCATTTAGACAAGGTGATTTAGTACTAGTATATGACAGTAAGTTCATCAAACATCCTAGGAAGTTCATAACGCATTGGCTCAGGCCATATGAGATTGCCTCTGTTACAGAAGGAGGAGATTCACAATTGAAGACTTTGAAGGGAGAATGGAAGGAAGGATTAGTGAACAAGAGCCGGTTGAAGTTGTACTATGACAACTAGTTGCCTCGTTGATCCAAGTAAGTAAAACCATAAGGAAAAGGGTCTAGGTACTAGGTGCAGTTGAAACTGGGTACCTGAAACATAAAAGATAGTTTGCACAGGGAAGGAGAGGAGACATAGAGATGAAATAAAAGGTTGCATTGCACAGTCTGAAGTTGAAGTAAAACGGAAGAGTCATATCTGAAGTGCCTCGAGATGAGTCACAAGTGAGTGTTGGGGTCCTGTTGGCCCTTGGTTACGGAAGTAAGAAAAAAACAAGGAAGAAAAGGAAGAATGCGAACTTCGCGAAAGATACAGTGACTATTACTGGGTCAAAGTGAGCAAAAGAGAAGAAAAGGTGGAGCGAAGTCCAAGAAAGTGAGCCATTGGATGAGGAGATTGAGGATGATAGGTAAGAAAGGAAGAAGGATCATGGACAACTCAGAAAGAGGAAAAATCCATTGTTAGATGCTTTGGAGCACCACGGGAGAAGGAAGGAAAGATAGGTCGGTGAAGCCCTGAAAATGTGGGTCAAGTTGACCTAGGTTTTAGACACCTAGGGTTTTGGTATCTAGGGTTTTGACACCTAGGTTTCGACCTAAGGATGTAAGTGAGTTATTGTAATGTATAAATAAGAACCTATAGGAGGGAGGAGGGTTGGTTGGAGTTGGTGGGATCTAGTCGTATTGAAATGAGTAATTATTGTTGTGAGAGAGAGAAGAGATGAGTATGAGAGCCTTTTGGTATTGTAAGATATTCAGCTAGGTGCAATGATCAACACTGTAGTTGGGTGTGCAAGGATGGGAGAGATCGATAGAAGAAGAGAGGAGATATGTTGGTTAAGAGTGCAAATCAAAACTGTATGCTTTCATCTTAATATATCATAAATCACAGTTCTATGGATGTATCCCTAGAGAGAGGGTGAACCAAGTATATTTTGTGTTATGTGTGATTGATGCTCTGTTCTTTCCAGTTGATACACTGTTATTTCATTATTGTGATAGATATGATAAGATGTATGGAATAGATCTAAGATGATAAGTGATATATGCACGTTGTACTATTCTAGTACTAGATCCAATTGATAATTCCCTTGGTTGTAGACATCTCTATCCTACAACCCCCCCATAGTTGCTTTGGGTGAGACTGCATCTGCTTCGTAGGTGTAGCTGAAAGGGCCAGTAGTTAGGGCTTGTTGGTGCTCTCTTGGAGCTGAACCTTGGGTCTACCCCTATGCCAACAAGAAGCACCAAATGAGAGGAAATGAAGAGTATGCAGAAAGTCCCATGTTCTACATCCTGCAGAGAAATCAAGGGGAGAGAAATCATCAAAGAAAGAGATCAGGAAATAAATATAAGAAGCATGCAAAAAAGGGGATACATATCGACAGGGGGAGTTATCCTTTTTACCATGATGTCAAAGGGAGAGAAAAAGAGAGATCAAAAGAGAAATAGTCACTCTTTGTTATTAATATCAAAGAGAAGAGGAACTTGGAAAGAAACACGAGGAGATAAACATGTGAAGAGAAAGAACAAAAGCATGAAGATAGGGGGAGCATCCCCAAGGAGAGAAATACTTTTCCATATATGTCAAAGGGGGAGAGAATGTAATACCTTTAGGCCGAACCCAATTGTAAATGTAAATTCAAATGTACTTAAGTTGGTGAGTTGTTTGATATCATTTTTGTATGCACCTTCCATGGTATAGTGTGCACATGTAATGCACACTAAAATGATGAAGTCTGCACATTCCAAGTTACTGCATGCAACAAACTTAAGTGTGTATGATTTTGAGGCTAGGGATCCTTTGTGTATATGTTGTGTTTTATAGTCTGGTGAGCCAGTTATTATAATCTAGGAGGCTTATGTTTTGAATTAGGATAGAGAGCCTAGATGTTAAAGGCCAGTGAGCCTATTTTTTTATATTTCTCATCATTAATATAATACATCACTACATGTAGACCGAACACGATAAAAGAGTAAGGGGGACTAAATTCCACTAGTTAGGGAGAGGGGGAGTCTAAAAGTTAAGGAAATGGGCTAAGATAGGTATATTAAGACAAAAAGAAACATTATATTAATATTCCTTAAAGTATAAAGTATAGATAATTAATTTATCCTAAGTGCTAAGGATGGAGACAAGTGGGCCAAAGTAGCTCTCAAATCCAAATCAATCCAAAAAACACCAACACCACACCAACAATTACTGTGTATCAAATTGTTCATTGTTCCAACATTTAAATTTCCCAGAATTTCTCAATTCATAACGGTATGTGAAATCATAACTCATAATAAAAAAAAACTTTCCATTTCAATAGTCCTGTTTAAGAAAGCATTGATATTTTATTTCTTTACCTTCCTTTTAAGAATTTAAAAAAACGCACAACAATATGCTCGACCTCTATCCCATAATGCATCACTATAATAATCAACATCCACTGTCTACCAATTTACAATCGGTCCCAATTAAAATATACACAGGTCCTTTATTTTAAAATACAAACAGACTTCCAAAATATTCCTGATTACACACAGTCTTCATCATATCAACCAACAAGATGTTTCCATGAAAAAACAGTCAACATAAAACCCGAGCCTTATCACTAATGATACAAATTCCTTTAAAGCCATTGATAATTTGTATGATTATCCAATAATATATACAAAGAGAACATAACCAATTACACAGGAACCATTTTTAAAATTAACCATAACCTTAATCGGGCTTAGAAAAACACACAGGTGTTTCCAATTTCAATCAATACCACGCTAGTAAAAACACCATAATGAAAGAAGGCAGTTCTCCACTGTATGCAAGCACCTATAAATGTTCAACCAATTTTATCATAGAAAGATGAGACAAAGAATCGACAAAAAACCTCCATAACCATTCCACTCTTATATTTGACAACCAGGAAGGTTCCCAAAGGGAGAATAGACAGTTAGAAATCCAATAGGGTCTGTCATAGTTAAATGCAAGGAGAAAACAAGAGCGCATTCATATTTTAACCATAACACAGAGAGTTGTAGGTATTCTGAGACTTATCAATCATAGGCATAATACCCTCGAAAAAGATACAACAATGAGCCACAAAATCCCCTTATTACTCCAATTTCTAGACAAGACCAATGATTAACCCCCGAGGAGAGAAAAGGTAGGCAGATAATAACCCAATACACATAGTGCATTTAACACTTGCAGAGGAGGGGTGAAGTTAACTAAACAATGATAGTTATTAAAAGAACACACAGAGATATAACATCTCTATCCATTTATTGAAGAGTCAAAAAACTTGACAGTAACACCACTGAGGACGCATACATCATAACGTCAAGAGATAACTTGTATCACCCCACAACCATGTAGTACATGTTAATGTTATGGCCACCCAAAGACCGAATCTTGGGATACTTCGGTGAAAATACAATAAGAATGAGCCAACAACCATGACTCAGGGTTTGAAGGAATAACACAATATTTATTGTCCATCTGAATGCGACTGGATAAGGCTTACAATCATGACTGTGAGGGAACAAAAATAACCAATAGTACTACACAGAACGAAACCCTCCACCATCAATACAAAGTGATATGTACCACATTCACTTATTATCGATAGAGACCCATCATGATATTAAACCAACTGTGCAACCAATCAATGCACAACTTAAACGAAACCCAATTATTTTTCTTGCAATCTGAAACATTTTACAGTCATCACAGAGAGAAATAACACACATTTCACAATCAAAATTATGAGGAACACACAAAATCCAAGCATCACTAAGCCATTATTTGTTCATACATAGAGAATATTTCATGGATGGAGAGAAAAATAACCATACCTATAACAAAACACTTAAAAGGGTGAGTTGGTCGAGCCTTCTTCTTTCCAAGAGTCTGAAATGCAGAGCTTCACAATCAACAGACCGAAAATGAAACAAGGAACAATGCTAGGGTGATGACCGATAGGGGGAGTATGGAGTGACGTGCAGTAAATGCACATTGCTTCCATCCCCTTTCCTATTCAATTCAAAGTACGAGACAACCAAACATTCACCAATCAATTAAACCATGTATTCAATGCCAAACCATTTGAAATCTGCAATGATACCCTTTGCATAGTGCCACCCAATATCACTTACACGTTAACCCTTTCCACAATTTTATGCCATCATACATATTGCAATGTACCCAATTCAAATCTAGTGAAATTTGCATAGCCCACTAACCAACCATAGCATAATAGTTAGGACTAACACTAACATTTCTCTACTTTTTCATTTGCATATAACCCTTTATCATAACTAAAACATAATTTCTTTCCCTTTAATATTTTTTTCATAGGTTTTCTTTCGTTGTTTTGATTATGTTATCACTAATATATCTCTTGCATATATGTGGTTGTTGGCCCTTGACCAAGTTTTGGAGAACCTTGGTCATGTTTGACCACTTTTTGGGACTTCGACAGGCTGGTCAAAGGTAGAGCACAAGGCGAAGTGGAGATCGCGGGATCTCACCCCATTTTCAAAGATTTTTGGGTTTAGGGTTTATGTAATGGGTATGGGATGTCGGCCCATGGTTTTACCCATGTTTAGGCCCCTTTTGTAATGTATCAATCAGTAGCTAGGTGATGTGATAAGTAGTTACTAGATCTAAGTGGGCTTTGTACAAGACCTAGTAGGCCAGTGCGCTAAGTTCGAATAGTTGTGAAGGATTTGTGCATACTGTGTGATAATACTTATAGAACTAAGTGAAAGTGATTATAAGAAGGCTTTGTGTTGTGACCTAACTCGGGGAAGGAATATCTAGCGAGGTGAGTGCAGATCTCCTATCCTAGGAAAAGTAGGATTTGAGGCTCTTTGCATGTAAGAAGATTGGCAGAAGACAATTAAGAAGAAGATTTGGTGGATGTAGCCCCACGTTGGGGTGAACCATGTATATCCTATGTTGTGGTTTCTTTGTGCATTATGGTTGTTATGTTATTGATGTGATTTATGCTTAGTGTAGTAATATATGTTATATGCATATGATATAGTAGCATAGTGCTTAGTAATGTGAATGAATGCTAGATCTGATCTATTTCTATGTGCTAAGTGCTTGGATGTGTTATATCTTGTTGAATACCGCGTTGTTTTGTAATTAGGGTTTAGACCTATGATGTGAATAAGGGTTAGATGCTAATGAATGTTAACTGCTGAAGTGCTCTGTTAAGTATTTCGATCATAGAGTTGTGTCCCATCTAGGTTGTAGACACTTGAGTCCTGCAACCACCCCTACCTCTACCTCAGGTGAGACTTCATCTGCTCCACAGATGTTGCTGAAAGGGATGATAGTTAGGGTTTTTTTGTTGCCTTATTGAAGCATTGAACCCCAGGTCTACCCTTTGCCAATAGTGGCAAGGTAATTGATCAAAATGATTAGTGACATGGTTAAATCATAGAAATTGTAAATACATGCCCATCATAACAAAAACAATTCTTTGGATCGCAAGAACAATTCCATAAAATGCATCATCCACCTGTTACTATGTCAAAATGAAACCAAGACTGCATTGTGACCCATGTAGGATTGTGTAGAAAGCATGAAAACAGTAGCAGAAAAATGTGTGATATGTCTATCCTTGTGCCTCTAGTCTACAAGGGGGTCCCACCTAATAGTATGATATTCTTAGAATAGTTTAAATAACAGGGATTTAGAAATACTTTGCGGGGGGAATTCATCGTTACGATTTTAATCGCCAACAATTAGTACAAGTAAAAAAATGACCATGCAATAAATTTACATACTTGGGAGTGAATGATCTTGTTTGTAGTGTAGTCCTTCTAAATTCCTTTCTTGGTTGATCATGATCTTCTCTTTGGTTGTTTCCTTCAAAATGATTAATACTTCTTTGCTACCTGAATGCAGAAGGTCTTTTGTATTCATTCATTTCTAATTCTTGTTGACCATGATTCCTTCCTTTGAAAAATTATGTATAACTCCTTTTTTTGTTTATTTTGTCATGGAGTTTGAACCTTCCTCAAAATGAACATTCTTGTATCCTAGCCCATATTTTTCATTGGCCTTTGACTATTGAGAATGTTTTCTAACATTTGATAACTTTTCAAGTTCTTGTTGATATTGTTGCCTTGAACTCTCAATGTTAAGATTTCATTTTCAAGCTTCTCACACTCTTTTTCTTTCTTTATCATCTAGATCTGCATTACTTCTTCCTTTCTCTTTCGTTCTTCAAGTTGGGTTTTCAATGAGATGTTTTCTTCTTTGAATGCTTTTTTTTTCTTCCTTTATTTCTTCAGCTCAGTTAAAGCACTGATTAATTCTATCTCAAGATCCACTTCACCTTCTTATTTTCTTTCAGTATTTATTTTTGTATTTTCTATATCCATAAAGATTACTCTCTCTGAGTCACTATCTCTTTCATCATATTCATTAGATGAAGAAATTTCTTCTCTTGAGTAGAGATTTTTATTGAAGACTTTCCTTTTATCTCCTTTCTTGTTTCCCTTTTGATATTGCTTTTCTTTTTTTGGATCACTCTCTGACTTCTTAGCATAAGTACACTTATTTGAAAAATGACCAATTTTACCAAAATCAAAACATTTGAAGGGAAGCATACCTTTGTACTTGTCGGTTCCTTTCTTCAAATTCCTTATGAAATTGGCTATTTCTTCATCCTCGTATGAACCATCACTACAATTGCAATTTGTCTTTGATTTTTTCTTGTTTTTCTTATTTTTCTTCTTGTATTCTTTGAATGTTACTTCCTTCATAACTAGGTTCTCTTATTCTATCATCATTTCATAACCTGTGAATATTCCATGTAGTTCGTTCATGATTAAACTATCAAGATATGTTCTTTCTTTCAAGGTTGATATCTTAGGATCAAATCTCATAGGTATAGAATTTAGAACCTTTTGAACAACCTTTGATTCATCAACTTCTTCTCCCGATCCTCTAATAGTATTCATTATTTCATCAACTTGTATAAACTGGGTTGCAATGTATTCATCTTCATTCATATTCAATTGATCAAACTTAGATCTAAGGTTTTGAATCTTAGCTCCCCCGACTTTGGTATATCCTTTGTAAATATTTTGAAGTTTATCCCAAAGATCGTTTGTGGTATTGCAATGCATAACTTTGAAAAATA
>ML807009.1:24445-88948 GCA_009831015.1 Picea engelmannii | reverse complement strand
TTTCTTCAAGGGTTGACATCAATGACAACCAACCTTAATCAACACTTGTATCATATAACATATGAGTAAGCCAACCTGGGCATCAATAACTTGGTACAAGCATCACTTCTCAACCTTTCACAATAATGTTCACAGATCCATGACTTGCTCCTCTACTTCCGATGGATATCCACGCTTTCCTCCACTACAACCCACGTACATTTTCACCCTGATGACCTATAACCTGCAGATAAATCAGAAACTATGGTTACTCACCTTCCTTCACAACCTCAGACTTGCTACCTCATATTTTACCTCAGATTTTCCAATAAAAGGATAAACCATATCATGTATTCACTTATAATTATTCAATAGAATATGTATGCGAATTTTCTTATGAGAGACTCCTTGAGGTGTATTTATAATTTTTCTAAGTAACATCTTTTCTCACTTTATGGGTTTCTTGTTACAACCACTTAACCCTTTAACTAAGACTTATAATTGTTTAGGGGTTTCTTACCCAGTCTTTGGGGATTCCAACTTCATGAGGCCATAACTCATCAACCATGAGGAACCACATGGCGTACCACCTATCAATGAAAATGGAATGAAGAGGAATATCCATCCATGAGTATATTACCTGCATTTACACTATCCTTCAGTACCTTTTTCCTTGATCAACTTCAGGTTCCATAACCACACCTTTGGGGCTATTGGACGTATGGGATGACTCGGGTTCTACCTTGGTTCTCCAATAAAACCCTTATCTCCATCAACCCTTTTGGTAAACTATAAGGATACACCATGCACAAAGTGCACAACGCAGTCTCACATGAGATGGTTTATGGGTGACTGCAGGACGCAGGTGTCTGCAATCATGGAAGGGATTGGGGGATGTTCTTTCTTAGTTCTTATTTCTACTTAACCATGCATTCTATTATAATATTTATCAGATCCATTCATCCATTCATTTATTTTGAATTTCTATTCTAGTGTGTGTTGTAATTAAATCCACTCATACATCTATCGAACCATTCAATCATAATTGAAAAAATAGTAAAGAATTCAGACACATTCCACATAGAGTTTTACTGTGGTTCACCCCCCGTAGGGATACATCCACAAAGGTATTTTTCTTCTTTTCTTATTCGTCAAAAGGAGTTGCATGCATTAAATCATAATAGAGAGTAGTGAGCCAGACCAAAATCGCACCAAGATCCACATCTTGTGACCTAACCCTTAGCTACTTCAACTTCATCCGAGCTCTACAACTCTCAAAACAGACTTCAACTCCACAAAGACTCCAAAATAGGTTCTCCAAAATAGTTATCCCCAAAATATATGACAATATAATTCCAAGGATGCTCCCCTAATAGACCTCATACCCCTTATTTATATTACAAATGTTGGTTAAAACCATTACAATACATCCCAAAACCCTAACCCTAACATGGCTAGGTTTGTCCACATCTGCGTTGGAGTTTCGCAAATCCCGTCACATGTGCTGCTTTTCCTAAAAATATGGCGCGCTCTCCTTCTTGGTCCAATATGCCTCATTTTCTATGTTGTTCTCCCAAAAATTCCTTCTCCGAAAGTCCCTTGAAACTAACATGTGGCTTGTCCTGAGTCACTTAGCCTTAGTTCACCTTCTACAACGCTACCTCCAATGTATGAAACTTCTTTCCCAATTCTGTCGCTTTCTCCTTAGCCTGTGTGCTCTTTCCTGCTAGTGTCTCCAAATTTTTTTTTGTCATGTGCTCTATCATCACTTATCTACTTTATAATAGTTCATGTTCTCTTCTTCCCTTATTTATTTGGAGCTCCTCTATCATTCCTTCATCTTGTTGTTGAAATGGTTCCAACTCAGCCTGCCTTTCTTGTTTTTCTTCATGTGCAACCTTTACTTCTGTTTGTAAATTTTTAAGCTCTTGCACGTCCCTCAATCTCAGGGGTATGTCCATTTTCTTATGACTCTTCTTCAAGTCCTAAACTACAACTTTCAACTTTTCATCTCTCTGCTCCAGCTTCTGGATCTTCTCATCCTCTTCTAGGATGGTCCAAATTTGTGCAGTTCTATCATATAACTCTTCCACTTATTTAACCTCTTGCACTATGATATATATGTGTGCAGTAGCCTCTTGCTCTATTTGTTCCTGTAATTATGGAGGTGTGCTTAGATTTAGTTTCTCTGTTAATTCCAATATATCTTGTTTTTACTTCTCCATTGTCTACACAATCATGTGTATCTTCTCTTATGTTGTAACCTCATGTGCCTGCATGCAGTTTTGGATGCTACTATATACTTCTGCAAGATTATTCTCTAAGTTATTTGTGTTCTTCTTCTCCACCTCCTTCTCCAGTGTGATCTTCTCACAAGTCACTTTCAAAATCTCCTTCATCTCGCAGTCGAGTACTAAGTTGGTGGCATCTGCCCTAGCTCTAGACTGGACCTCCTACATCACGCTTTCCTATAACTCATATAATTCATTCGTGTGTATGTTCACCAGAACCAATTCCAAATGTTCAATGTCCTTCACTGGTATCTGCACTATGTTTTTATCTACTTCCAACATCTCTTGTGTGACTTTGAACCTGTCACTACTCAGTACGACTATCAACATGCTCTCTTCTTGTTCTTTCTGCATTGATGCTTCTTGTGATTTTTCTTTCTACTGCATTGTTGGATGATTCATTGTATTTAGTCATAGTCTCTGTAGGATGTCATTTAATTATACTAATTTCTCCATAATTTCTTCCCTTTGTGCCTCTGTTGCACGTACTACATCATCCCCTCTATCTTGGACTTTGTCTACAACAAACTTTGCATCGTCCTCTATAATAGTGATGGTTGGAAGAATCTTGTGACACTTCATCTTTTTCCTTATTTCTTCCTCCTGTGTTCTAGCCCTCTTCTTCATTGGGGTTGAGTTATGCACCTTAGTTTTCTTCTTTGTTGCTTCCTCATTTTGAACTTCCTTCGGACAAGAGTTATCTCCCTTCTTATCATCCGCTTTTACTTTTTTCCTCGACATATTCTCTTTATCTCTTGGATTCTTTCTTGTTGTGTACTCCTTGAGGCTTGACTGTGCTCTGTAGCCTTCCTCATATTATCTATTGAACTACCTGTCTTATTTGATGTTCATGCTTCTGCTTGATCCTTAGCATTTTCTCCTTTCTTTTGTGTTGTTGGAACCTTCTACTAATCAGGACAATCTTTCATGATCCATTCTACGTCTTTGTGTGATGTACACAACCTCGTTTCCATCCACTTCTTCTTTGGGTCCCTTCTGGCCTGAATTCACAAATGTTGTCTTGAATCCTTGAAATTAGAAATCCCTTCATTTTCTTGAAGCACTTCAATTGGGATCCTCCAGACATTGGTTTTCTTCTGCTGCATATCTTCCAAGAACATGGAAAATACTACGTTATTATCCTATTGGTTCTTGTTGTCTTTATCCTGCCACAAGGTTTCATACCGTGCTGCATAGCATTTCCCTTTTCTATCGAGAAAAGATGAAAATTTGGGCTCCTACTATCCTACCAAAGCTATCAATATTAACAACCGAGAATAATGGAACTATGTCCCATTATCCTTTGCATCTATGTAATCTATCAAAAACTGATTCAATAAATATGGTGCCCAAATGAAAACTAGACCCTTTACGCACTACATAATTATTGCTATAAATCCTGTCGGGGCCTCTTCCTTTCTACACTTCCTCAAAAATTTTCAATCTCTCATATTTGTGGAAACCTTTGTTGCAAGGTCATTGATTTCCTTTATGATTATTTCTCTAGTTCCCCTATTTGTCTTGAACTACACTTTCACTTCTTCTGTAATTTCTTTATCCCTTTCCTTGTTCTCCAAGTAGTCTTCTAGTTTTACACCATTGGTAGGAAATCCTATAATCTTGGCTATCAGATATACATATATGGGGACCATCCTTTCCATCCATAGGATTCCTCCATGTACCCTGGCCAGTATTTTCTTCACATAGAGGCCTACATTTTTACCATTCCCAAAATGTGGTATGTAAAAAATATTGATAATGCCTGAACTATAAATACCTGTGATCCACTGCGCAGGCTCCAAAATGGGTTTCCCTAAGGGTCCTACCTCCCCATTGTTATCCAAGTATACATCCTGCATGAACTTAGGAAACTTCACTATGTCCTTTACATCATGATCCACATATTTTAGCTTCAACACCTTTGGTTGCATGTCTTCCACTACAACTACAACGTCTGGAAGATACAGTAAAGTGATTTCTACTATGCTTGGTATTTTCTCTTCTAGACCGCAACTGGTTTTTCTTCTACAGCTTTGTCCTCGACTTCTTATTATTCTTCTCCCTCTATTTCTTACTGGCCTATAATATCTTTGACCAGGACTTACTCTCTGACGAATTTATGCTTTTGTTTGTCCTTTTCCTCTATTTCTATAGGGTTTTTAGAACTAGGGTTTTCACTATCGTTAGGGTTTCTCATTCTCTAACCCACTTCCAATTGTTCTGTGGTTGATGTTTCTTATTTTATCCTGGTGGGAATGATAGATTTTGTCTATGATGTCGTACCATCCTATAGCTCCACAAAGATCTCTAATTCTTCCATTTTTTCCTTCTTTTGTCCTGTCTGTCGGGTCACTCTTAGGAATCGTCTGGGAGCGCCAACATTAGGGGGTGCCATCTTACCTTCCTTGCACATGAATGCTTATCTCTCTTTCTTAATCACCCTCTATTCTCACTCTCAAGTGATCTATTTCTCAAACATCGCTAAGTGTCGAAACCTTCCTAGCTTTTCCCTTTTTATAAACCCCATCATTAATGTTCTGACGCATTCATTCTTTTCCATTCACTAGTTTTTCACTTTTTTGGTTATTTCTTCATTCTATCGTGTGGTGTCTAATTTTCTTGTGTGCAATATTCCAAATTATGTTGCACCAATTTCTGGCTTTTGCGTGATGTCATTCCTGAATTATTTAACTCTCACTTATTCCTCCTAATTACTTTTTTTTGGCTTTTTTTTGGCTTTTTCTTCATTTTTCTATTTTTATCTTTCTTTTTCTTCTTTTAGCTCCTACTATTTACAATATGTACAAGTCTACTTGATATGATGCAACTACTGAGAGTTAGTAGGTTGAATGTCCCTATAAAGTTTCAATTGACTACCATTTACCATTCCTTGCACTTCCTTGACTACTAAGTCTTGTAGTTGTACATCACCTCCATCTGTGATTGTCTTTATCTAATATGGCCCTAGCCAATGCATTATGAGTTTCCCTGGGTGCAACAAATATTTACTCTCGTGGAGGAGAACCAAATATCCTTTATTAAACTTCTTCTTCTTGATATGTATGTCATGTCATGCTTTATCCTTTTCTTTATGTACCTCTTGATGGAATCCTTCCATGATTCTGACTTCCTCTAATTCCATTAGTTGAGCCAATCTTTCTTGCACTGTGCCACTTTTTGTCATAACTATAATTGTTGCAATGCATAGACTTGGTATCAAATAATCTAAGGGAACTACTACCTCCTGTCCATACACCAATCTAAATGGTGTTTTTCCTGTTAGTTTCTTGTAGGTAGTTTTATAAGCCCGAGTACTATTGGTACCTTCAAATCCCAATCATCGATTTTTACATTACAAATCTTTATTCAGGGATTCTCCAAAATATTGTTGAAGGCTTCCACTATTCCATTTGCTTGAGAGTGGTAAGGAGTACTCTTCTGGTGGAATATCTTAAACTCTTCAAGAATTTCCTCAATTGTACTATTGATGAAGTGAGCCCCTGTTGGCACACAGGGGAAAACCCAAGGTTCAATGCTTCAACAGCGCACCAAAAAAACCCTAACTACTGACCCTTTTGACAACACCTGCGAAGCAGATGAAGTCTCACCTGAGGTAGAGGCAAGGGTGGTTGTAGGACTCCAGTGTTTGCAACCTTATATGGGACATAGATCTGTGATTGTAACACCTCAATAGAGAACTTAGCAGTTATAGTTCCTTAGTATTTAACCTTTGTTTATAGCGCAGATAAACCCCAATTACAGAGCAACACAATATTCATCCAGATTTAATATATTCAAGCACTAAGCATATCAACATATATAATATCTAGCATCTTATTCACATCATTAGGCACTAAGCTATCATATTCATCTAAGCATACATCGTTACACTAAGCAGTAATCATATAAACAATAAAACATTCACAATGCATAAAGAAACCACAACACAAGATATACATGGTTCACCCCCAGCCTGGGGCTACGTCCACTAACTCTTATCTTCTTTATTATCTTTGGTCAAGCTTCTTACAGGCACATAACAACAAAATCCTACTCCGTAGAAGACATGAGATCTATGTGCACCTCGCCAGATCCTCCTTCCCTGAGCTAGGCTACAACACTAAGCCTTTACACAGTCTCTTACAATCACTTGCACTTAGCCTTGCAAGTCTCATACGGTATGCACAAAGCATGTACAATTATCACTTGCACTTAGCACTTAGCATCACATACTTTCTCCCTTACTTACATCACCTAGATTTCTATTTATACGTTACAAAATGGGCCTAAACATGGGTAAAACCATGCGTCGATATCCCCATACCCGTTACATAAACCCATAACCCAAAAATCCCTAAAAAGGGGCCGAGATCCCGTGATCTCCGCTTCGACTTGCGCTTCACCTTCGATAGCCTATCGAAGTCCCAAAATAGGTCAAACCTGACAAAGGATCCTCAAAACTTGGTCAAGCACCAACAGGCCCCCAACACTCACCTGTGACTCATATCGAGTCACTCTGCTCTGGGTAGCTCTGCCTCAAAATCCTCGATACTAGCTCGAACTGCTTCAACCTGCTGTTGCGCCATGACCTCCTACTCGAAAAAATCTTGGATAACTGCTTCGTTGATAGGTCACTTTAAGTGTTGTTCGACTGAAGTGTTTAGTTGTCCCAGCTCTATGCCTCTGCCTTCAATATCCTCAAACAATTGGCAAGCCTCATCTTGAATTGGTTGGAGCCTCTGATTCACTTCCATGAATTTTCTCTATATGGTGTGAACCTGTTGTTGAACAATGCGTTGTTCTTGGGATTGCTTCATCCTTTCAACTGCTAACAAGAGCTTTAACCGTGCCTGAACTTTTGTTTCTTGCTGCTTTTCCTCCTAGAGTTTTGAATCTAGTTCCTTCAATTCAGGATCCTCAGTGAGTCACTCATAAGTCTGGGCATTGCGATCACTTAGTTGTTTACATTCCATGGCAAGGGCCTTGATTCTCTCAACTGTGCTTTGAAAATTTGCTTCTCTTTGATCTTTCACATCCTGCAGATTTATTGGCACTGTTTGTAGCTCTATATCTTTTATTCTCTATTGAAGCTTCTAGATGGCTTCAACAAGATGCGTTACTTGATGCTCCACTGGTTCTTCCACTTTTTTCTCTAAGCCTATCATAGAAAGAAGTTCTCTATTGACTGCTTCTTTTACTCCAATCTACTCTGCGAGTAGCTATTCTTTCTCATGCTATATCTCTGCCTTTTCCTCTTCAAACTTTTCTTGGAGGGAAGCCTTCTCCTGCTGCGCAATTCATAATTTCTCTACTACTTCCTCATATGCTTGCTTCAGGGCCAGTATGGCCTATTCTTTTTCTTCTTGTGTGCAACGAAGGAAAGCTTTGGTAACATCAACTATTCTGTAGAGTTGGGTAGGCTCATCTCCCAACTCTGGTTCTTCTGATGGCGGGGGCCCAGTGGACTCTACACAGCTAGATTGGAGGGCTTGATGTACCCCTCTGAGTTCTGCCTCAATTCTATCATACATGGCTTCTCGTTTGGTTTCAATGTTCTACAAGATTTATTGTGAGTCCTCTGATATGGCTGCGATGATGAAGTTGAAGTCATCAAGCATGAGTATAGTCTACAGCTTAGTCTTAGTAGCTTTGGACATCTTCTAGGAAGTAGGTTTCATGGGGGAAACCGTCCTTTTTTGTGGAGGGATCAACCTCATAAACAAGATCCCTAGGCGGTGTTACTTCACCTTGCTTCTGCTAATCTTCTTTTTCATTACTATCTTCTTTATCTACTTCGTCATCACCTCCTCCTCTGTGTGAGTCTGAAGCAGTTTCTTCTAATGCACTGCTCAGGTGTTGGAATTATTTTGTTTCATTCCTTCTTCTAGTTCTAGGTGTATCATGTTCTTCGCGAGTGGCTTCTAATATTTTGATTTGTTCAGGGTCGGATAGTTCCTGGGGTCAGTAGGTATGAGGAGCTCTGTAGGCTAGTCCTTGGTTATCTCTTCTAGGTATTCCTCTGTGAGCTTATAGTATGACTGAATCTCTTCTTTACTCTCGTCTGCACACACAGTGATGTAAGTGAAGTGTCAATCTCTGTGGAACTTCATTAGTGGCCTGAACCCATGTAGAGTGTTCGGCATCATACGAGGCACAGATTCAATAGCCCTCTTCAACTAGAGATAGTATGTATGGAATACTACGCTTGAATACCAATGTTTCCCCATATCACTCAAGTACCAGAGCGTTATGAAATTCGTAGTGAGCAGCTCAAATGGCTCAATGTCTGGGAAGGTCGCACCTCCAACATCTCCCAAGCAGTAAACTCCATGAGGATCAACAACCAACTAAAATGGAATTCATAACCCTGATCCTAAGCTTTGTGGCAATCCAATTCTAATTGGTTGACTAAGTACTTTTCCCATTTCATCTGGAGTCCTTCCACACATTTTTCGGCAAGGTCGAACATGAACCCTATGATCTGTGTAGGTCTTTTCTTCCTCACTAGTTTTCCTGTGATCAACTGGTAGGATAGGTGCACTGCACAATTCTGGATGGAAGCTACCTTGTAACCTCGCATCCCCTTTTCTACATCACCATATGTATCCTTAATCCTCCGTGCTAGTGCATGGTCTACAACCTTCTCCTAGTAGAAGTCCCTCGGGTTGGGTCCCTACATGCTCAATCTGGTGATCCTTTGGATCAATGCCAAATCGACGTTGATGCGTCTATCTAGCCATAGATAGCCACCATGGAAGAAAAAAAGTAGGAGATTAATGCACGTGTTAACCTCTTGGTGCCTTCCAAAATGTGGTAGATTCATTACGTTCAGAGCAGTGGACTGCATGAGGTCCATAGTCCATGGTTGGGGGATTATCCTTGACTTCTTCCCCTTCTTCCTAGTCAGATACCTATGAGGAGTGAGCATACTGTAGTTCTTGCGATCCCCTAGGTTGAATTCATTGAATTTTAATGCCATGATCTTATCCAGTTGCGGTCTAACTGCACGTATCCCCTTCGGGAGGTATGCAGTAACCAAAGTGTAATCGAAGTCCTTGGGGACAGTGTCACAACTCATCGTGTCGGCCAGAAGAGGGATGTAGTAGGGCATGATAGTTGGGATTAACTTTGTGTTCACCAAGTCATCTCGATGCTTGGTTGTTTTATCATCTGCAGCTCGGGATGGTCCATATCTGGGAGTAGTTGATAGGTATGCTTGCACTCCTCACGTCAATGAAGCTTGAACTCCTTTGGACATCACTCTCTCGAACGTCAGATCGATTAGAAATTCTTCAACCGAGTTCTCTAGGGTTTTGAGTTTGTCTGACATGCACCTTCACAATTGGATAACTGAGGTCAATGAGTGAATGCTCAATTTAATAGAACAAGTGTCGAAATCTTAGTAAACAGAGTGTGGTATCAATGAGTTATTTTTTTGTCTTGGGTACAATTCACGAAAGTGAGGTAATGGATCTCTCCAATGGGTGAGAAGCCTTCATCAATGCAATTGTGTATGTTACGGCGTGGTCCCAACGGTCCAATGGTGAAATTTCTAGTCATAGCTATTGTTTTAACTATTTGGGAGCATCGGTCTAATGGTCATAATGCCTCCAACGGTCATATTGATCTGCCATGGAGAAGTGTCATTCTGAGTTGCACTGATATTCTAGTGAAGTTCGAATTCTTGAGACCTTCCTTCTGTGAAGTCTTCTCTGGACCTTCCTGTAATTTTTCCAACTTTACCTTCTTCTTGCTGAGCTTTCTAGCCTTCTTCCCTGTGATCTGTGTTACCATGTTCCTCTTCCCATTCTGATTCTTATCTCCTCTTGGCATAGTAACTTTGCATTTTTTATGGTCTTTCGTAGGGTTCAAATGTAATACTTCTTATTTATCTGGGGTAGGCGCTCTACTTTCTTGTGTGGACAGGTTCTTTAAGACTTTCTGTGTTCTTTCAGCTTCGACATCTAGATTTCTGGTCCTCAGCAACTTCGACTAGTTTTCTTGTTCTTCTAGTAAGTGTGTTATTCTCTTAGACATGAAGTCTCTTAGTTCTTGTTTTTTTTGTTCTAGATATTCCTCTTCTTGTTTTCTTGGGATATGATCTTTCTCAATCCAAATGTTTCCTAGTAACATAGCAAATGGGGTGTTGTTCTCAATAAATTTAACAACCTCAAATTCTTCCTCTGTCGAAGTTCCATGAAAACTCATAGATGACTAGGTGAGTGTTCAACATAGGGTTATCATATTTCCTCTAAATAATCATATTCCTCCCAATGAAGGAGTCATAGCAGGATTTCCTAAAATTTCCCAAGTTCTTTCTGTCATAATATTTACCTGTGTTTCCTCATCCAAAAGGCAGTCAATGTCGAAGTCTCCTATTCTTGTTTCTATGCACTCTTTTTCTTTGAATATCTCTGTTAAGTTGATATTTATGTGGTCATCCAGGGTTTCTTTCATTTCTGACAATACAGTCTCTGATTATTTCTGGGGTTCTTCCATGGTCTCAGCTTCTTGGTCTTTGTCAGGGTTTTCTTTTCTCATATTCATCCTTTCAACCTTAGCAATCATTCTAGGGAAATCCAGAACGTCATGGTCCATAGCTTTACAACAAAGGCAACTAGGTATTCTATCAGGGAAATTCTTAGCAAGATGCCTTGGCCTTATATAACTGTAACAAAGGGTTAGTCCTCTCTATGTTTTAAATGATTCCCAACCTCTCCTATATTGCGCACTAGGATCATAGTAGCTAACATGCAGAAAATTATTTCTAGGATCCTGCATCAATTTGTTAGTCCAAACATTTTTTCTATGCATAGGGATAACATATCTTTCACTATTCTACTAGATCTACTCATATCAAATCTTCCTTCTTCTAGTTGTGCTCTAGTTTCAGACTAGGAATTTTTTTATCAAATATACCTAGATCCATACTTTTGAAACAAAAATTTCCACTTATCTTACCTTTTCAATAAAAATATTTCAGTCTTCTTACCTTTATCAAAGCACAAAGATTTAAGATCTAACCTCTTTTCTTTAGATCCACTTCCTTTCTTAGAATAGAGCTTCACAAAATAGAATACTACACACTAAAGCAATAGATCAAGGGTTCCCAACAACAGAACCATTTTTTGGCACATAGGGGTAGACCCAGGGTTCAATTCACCAACAAAACCCTAACTACCGGCCCTTTCAACAACACCTACGAAGTAGATGAAGTCTCACTCGAGGTAGAGGCAGGGGTGGTTGCAGGACTCCAGTGTCTGCAACCTTAGCTGGGACACATATATGTGATTGTAACACCTCAATAGAGCACTTAGTAGTTATAGTTCCTTAGTATTTAACCTTTGTTTATAGCACAAATAAACCCTAATTATAGAGCAATGCAGTATTCATCCAGATATAATATATTCAAGCACTAAGAATATCAACATAGATAAGATCTAGCATCTTATTCACATCATTAGGCACTAAGCTATTATATTCATCTAAGCATACATCATTACACTAAGCAATAATCATATAAACAATAAAACATTCACAATGCACAAAGCAACCACAACACAGGATATATGTGGTTCACCCTCATCCTAGGGCTACGTCCACCAACTCTTCTCTTCTTTATTATCTTCATTCAAGATTCTTATAGGCACATAGCATCAAAATCCTACTCCATAGAAGACAGGAGATCTACGTGCACCTCGCCAAATCTTCCTTCCCTGAGCTAGGGTACAACACTAAGAGTTTACACAGTCTCTTACAGTCACTTGAAATTAGCCTTGCAAGTCTCACACGGTATTCACAAAGCTTGTACATCTATCACTTGGACTTACCACTTAGCATCACACCCTTTTCCCCTTACTTACATCACCTATATTCCTATTTATACATTAGAAAATGGGCCTAAACATGGGTAAACCCATGGGCGGATATCCCCATACCCGTTACATAAGCCCATAACCCAAAAATCCCTAAAAAGGGGCTGAGATCCCATGATCTCCGCTTCGACTTGTGCTCTACCTTCGACAGCCTGCCAAAGTCCCAAAATAGGTCAAACCTAACCAAGGATCCTCAAAACTTGGTCAAGGGCCAACATTCCCCTTATCACTCATCAATATCCTTGGACATCCAAACCTTGTCACTACATTCTCAAATAAAAAGAACATTGAAGTCTCAACACTACAGTCCTTTACTAGTGATGCCCCTTCCCATCTGGTCAAGTATTACATCTCTGTGATAATGTATCTGGCTCTTGATCTTCTTGTTGGTGGATTAATTAGATGTACAATATCTATTGCCCATTTATCAAACACTTGTAAAGTAACCTGTGATCTTAGTGGCATATCATCCCTCCTAGATGGCTTCCCATCTCTTTGAAAAACATCACACTTATGATATTATTCCTTTGAATCCTTATGAACTGTTTGCCACCATAATCTTGCACACAATACCTTATACGCAGTAGATTTTCCCGCGGAGTTCCCTCCTGCAATTCCTTCATCCACTTCTTACACAATAATAGGTCTTTCATGTTCCATCACACATCTCCTCAAGATTTTATCTGCTCCAAATTTGTATAAGTGACCTGCAATCAACTAATAATCTACAACTCTGACTGCCAATTTTTTCTTCTGTGCAGTAGTAAATTATTTTGGTGCAAATCCTGTACTCAAAAAATCAATAATGTCAGCAAAATTCTCATTAGATATATGTACTGAAAAAAATTGTGCATTTGGAAATTTGTCTTCCAAGTTACTAGTTTCTTCTCCATTCGTTATCTTGGATAAGTGATTTGGTATTGCGTTCAATCTTCCAGACTTAACTACAACTTCAAAGTCAAATTATTGAAATAAGAGTATCCATGTGCATATCCTTCCCCCCAACACTGCCTTATTAACTAAGTATCTCAGAGTTGAATGATATATAAACATCTTAAAGTGTTGTCCCAAAAAGTAATGTATGTATTTCTGTAAAGCATACACCATAGCTAGACCTTCTCTTTCTGTAGTATTGTAGTTATGCTCTGAATGTGACAAATTTTTCTTGCAAAATCAATAGGGTGATTTATATCACCTTCTCCTTGCTGGGTAAATACTGCTCATAATGCAATTGCAGATGCATATACATGCACATCAACTTTTTTTTCCCAATCTGGAAATACTAAAATCGATGCAATAACCATATTCTCCTTCAAAATATCCAGACTCTTTTGGCATTCATCATTCCATTGGTACTTATTATCCTTCTTCACCAACTTCTCTGTTGGTCTGGTGATCTGTGCATATCCTCTTATGAAATTTCTATAATACCCTATATGGATCAATGTACTCTTCAACTGGTGCACTGAATTTGGTAGTGGTAAGTTAACTATGACATCAATTTTAGCGAGATCAACTAGCAGACCCTGTTTACACACCACGTGCCCTAAAAAAATGCCAAAAGGTGCGCTAAAAATACACTTCTTAATATTTAATGATATTTGACACCATCTGCATCTATCCAACATCAACCTTAATACTTCAACATGATCTTTCCGCAAACTGAACATTGTCCAATCATCCAATTAAACCTCCAAAAACTTATGAATAAAGTCCTTAAAAGTTCATACTACTACACTTGGAAAAATGGTTGGTGCATTCTTCAATCCAAATGACATAAATTTATACTGAAATGAGCCCCACTCTATTGCAAATGTTGTATTGTGTCCATATTCAGGTGCAATCCTTATTTGATGATAACCTGAAAATCCATCTGTAAAAGAATAAGCTTCTTGACCCTCTACATTCTCCAAGACTTCGTCTATAAATGGGGTAGGAAAAGGATCATGTAGGAAAACATCATTTAGTTTTCTCAAATATACACAAATCCTAATCCCTGCTTTTTTATTTTCTTGCACCACCATAGGACTGATCCATTCTGACTCTTCTATGGATTCTATAACACCAACTTCTAGCATCTTGTCAATTTTTGTCTTCAAATTCTCTTTATATATTGGATTCAATATGTACGACCTTTGTCTCATAGGTCTTTCTTATAACTTCAATGGGATATTCATCTCTCCTAAATCTCCTTCTGACCCCTTCATCTCTGAGAATTTTGTTGGGAATAAGTCATTGTACTCATGCAGTAATTATGTGGTCCTTTCTATTGTCTGATTATCCTAATAATCTCCAATACTAGCCATCTTTGCGTTGTCTGTAGTTCCAATGTTTACCTTCTTGATATTTAATGGTGCAACATAATATTTTGAAACTATATTGGGACCTTATACTCCCCTTTCAACTTCTACTTCTAGGATCTGGATATTGCATGGATTATCTTATGTTGGTTCTTCTGCTTTTACTACGTGATAACAGTGTAGAAATTGTTTAGCTGTTTGACTAGCCTACTTCTGAT
The DNA here is from genome assembly GCA_009831015.1 of Picea engelmannii. Taxonomy (NCBI): domain Eukaryota; kingdom Viridiplantae; phylum Streptophyta; class Pinopsida; order Pinales; family Pinaceae; genus Picea; species Picea engelmannii. Next base: position 74,285 of record ML807009.1, on the reverse strand, counting down.
ATGCTGGAATTATTCCAAACTCTGGTTCTTCAAATATCCTGTCTCTTACCACTTTTAGAATTGTATCAATATCTATACTTTAATGCTCAAAGGAAAATGTAACTACAAAGTTATTTTGTATCTCTTCCCAATTAGCATTTTTTCTGCATTGTTCCTATTTTGTGTACCAGTTCTTCAGAATGCCTTCTATTGTGTGAATAAAATGGTGTGGCCATTATTCTGGTGGTACTAATCTCCATTGAACTATGAAATTTTCTACATTCTCTTGGGGTTGTCCAAATACCTCATATTTCTCCTCATATTTATGCTCTTGTTCTATGTCGAATATTATGTGCAGTAACCTTTTTCACTGAAACCAATTGTTGATATTTTCCTTGTGTGTAACCCACCATTTTGCAGGTGTAGATTTTAAATCAATATCTAACATTGGTAATCTCTGATTTTCTATAACCCATACCTCATACTTCATTAAAAATTCTTCTAAATGATTCAATCCATAAAAAGTAGGAGGTTATCTTACCTCTGTACCCACCCATCTCAATGAACGCGTCATTTTGGCACATCTCCTGGTAGATAATTCATCTAATATATATCGTCAGTTGTCCAGTCATGTGTCAGAGTCTGAGGAACAAGAACTAATACTCCTCCAGCTAAGCATTCCATCTGCAATTGGGTTGATATAATCCTCTTCGTGTGTAGTAGTTCTGTATAGTCGATTCAAATATTCTATAAGACTATTATCCATCGTAGGTTCCACATACCTTCCTCCTTGTGAGGGATCAAATGGTGCAATAACTTTGTATTCTCTAGACTCAAATATCATCTTCCTTCTCTTCAAATTGATAATATAATGGTTATCAAAGGCCATATCCAAACCCACCGGTTCTACATATGGCGAAGTATTGTCCATTATGTCAATGACTTCAAAGTTAGCCATGGTGCGCACACCATTTAGATCTAATGGAATACCCTTCAAACTTCCTATTGGCACCACTCTGTGTTTATTTTCCAACTTCAATTGAATAGTTGAATACCCCAATTGTGGTTTTCCCATAGCTTCCCAAGTTTTCTTTGGAAGAACATTGACCTCAGATCCTAAGTCTAGTATAATATCCCCCATATTGAAATCTCCTATGTTAGTATTCAATATGAATTCCCTATTTTTTCTTCTCTTCTTTCAGACTTGCTTTACTCTTTTTAACCCCTCTTCCCCAGGATTACACTTTTCTAATAAATTATGCATTATTTGTAAGGAATTTTTATCATTCAACAATTTGACACAAGCTCCCAAAAAATTTCTTAAGTTACTTACTTGTTCTGACCACTGATCTTGATTGGTATGATCAAATAATGAAGGCATGTCATAAAATGGTATCTCATCTACTGGATTCGTTCCTAAAGTGGACGCAATATTTTCCTTCAATATATATTGTCTAGTGTTGCACCTTTTCTGCCACCTAGATGAGCAAAACATAGGTGCTTGCAAGCTTAGTTGGGTTTGCTAAGCAGGACAACTGTAAGGAAAAGGGTTAGAGAAAGAAATATAAAAGAACAACTAAGAATTAAACTAAGAAATAAAATAATGACTAAACTAATGAGCATAGGGACATAAGGACAAAATAAACAATAAGACCCATGTCACCAATGGTAAGGTTTATATCAATGAAAGAAAAAACCAAGAAGAAAGAGGACTATGAGTCCCTTCTTCCTCCAAGGGAGGACTCTTGGACCCCCACAAATAAGCTCTTCTTACAAATTTGAATGAAAATGGTGAAAGAATTCCTTGCTAATCCACTCACGGGGTGAGATGGATTGCCCAATGTAATGGTGCTCTGATACTCTTGATGAGAATAGAGGATTCCTCAAGAGAATAGTAGCAGCATAACTTTGCTATTGAAATTCCTTAAAAAATGAAGTGCACCCATGGCCTTTTTATAACACCTCTTTGAGGTATTGTGCAACCATCTTGTAGTGTGGAAAGAGGCTAATTAGGGCATTTTTAGGTCTTTGACTAGCCACCTAGTCAGATCCAGTCCAAATTTGAGTGTCAAATTAACTTCGAAGCTGAACCAGAAGTGGGTGGGAGGATGACCACTCTCATAAATGCACCTTTCTCAGATGTTCGTGGCTTTTAGCGACCACAGTCATGCATGTGCGCTTTTCTTTCGTTTTTGTTTTGCGCATGTGCACGAACGCCCTGTGTAGTCATAGCGCACTTTAATTTTGTCACTGGTTGTATAGTTTTTGACCCTTTGGAAATGATTTTGTGGTAATTCTGGTCCATGGGTGACTTCATAACTATTTGACAATGCTGGATTCTTGTAACCATTTGCGGATGAAATTTCAGTGATAACATCTAGCTTCTTTGAATATCTTTTTCTCTTTGCGCACATCAAACTTTGTTCCGGCTTTGTATTCTTCCTAACCCTCAAGTACTAGTCATGATCCTTTTTAGATGCATCTTCTCCTATATTAGCTCCACCTCTAGTCACTATGTTAATATTCTTCCCGTCCTCTTATTTGTTTTCCACCCTAATCCATTACACGTTCTCATTAGTCTGGTTCCTATTATCCTGTATCTTTATCAACATTGTTGGACAATATTTTGTTTCATGGTCTGTTGCATGACAACACATACATGTGGAAGGTGGCTATGGGAAGTCTCGTGCATAATTCCCTATTTTATGATAGTTATGACACACTATTGGTCCTCAACCTCCTCCTCTAAAGCCTCCTTTGTTTCCCTAATTATCTCCATGCGATGTGTTATACTGAGGTTCTTGATTACACTGCAGTTGTAGGTTATTGTACTGTTTTGGTGTTGCGCACTATTGTGAAGGATTATAATGTTGTTTCCCTTGAAACTTTTGTGCATTATAATGTGGTTGTGTTGTAAACTGTTGCATGTGATTGTATTGTGGTTTTTTCATAGTGTTATACTGAGGTTGATGCATATATTTTCCTGTTACATGTTCATCCTACACCTTGTGTGTATATGCACAATCCTTTCTTTCATCATCTCTAAGGTTCTAGAGTCCTTTTATTTTTGTCCAGATGACTTACAAAATTTACAAAATATGCTCTTTGGTACTGTCTGATATTTCTGCATTAGGGGGAAATGATAGGGATCATGCTCATGTGTTTTTCAAATCTCACACCATGGTCCTCCTGAAGCTAAAGGGTTTGGCATACCCACTCCAATATACTCTGAAAATAATGGACACTAATTCTTGTGATGGCCTTCTGTCCTACACATTGTACACCAAACATCTTCTCTTTTGTCCTTTCCTTTGTTCTGATTCAACTGGAATATTAATTTCTTCATATATTTCTTCATCTCTTCCACAGTTGGATCTATATGTTTGTATTAGTTTTCCTCTAGTTGTAAGGCTACCTGCAGAGCTTCACCCTGACTTTGGAATTTATGTTTTCTCAAAGGATACTTCAAGTGTGGAAGTAAATAATTAACAAACAAATGTTTGTGTTGTGTATCAATAATGGTGTATCTTAACTTTACTTTTAACCTCTTGAACTTATGGTCCACTTCCCATACTGATTCTCCTAGTTTTTGCTTGATGTCTATCATTTCATTCATAAATTGGTCTTTTGAACTTGACTTCTGAAATTCATTTATTAAATGCCTCTTCACATCTGGTATAGGTTTACGTGTTCCTTTTGGGTTATTTGTTGAGACACCCATGTACCAATCTAATGTGTGGTCTCCAAAAGTGATTTCCAATTACACAATCTTTGTATCCTCTTCTATAATCTTCTTTTCTACCCATATCTTCTCACATATGAAAAAAAGTTTTTCTGGATCATCTGATTCATCCTCTCAAAACTCTGGTAACCTGATGGTTAGATATTGTCTTGCAATTGTGAAATTTTTTGAACTACCACCTCCCCGCGGTGTAGAGACTTGAATTATACTTGTTGAAATTGTACTTCTGCTACTGGACCCATGTCCTGGAAAAATTCTTCTACCACTAATAACTTTCTAGTTAACTGGTTTTTCTTCTTCAGTTGTGTTAGTCTCACGTGGAGTTGTGGGTTCCAGACTAATTCAGATCTAGAATGGAGAGCCTTATACTATGTCAGAACCATGATCTCTATTTTTCCTCTCATATGTGATGTGAAATATGTCCGAAATATTCCTCGTGGCACAGAGCTCCTCTACCTCTTCCTCATTGTTTTGCAAACCCTATCGCTCCACTACAACTCTCTTATTATTATTCATCCTATACTAGTAGGTTCGTCTACTACACGTCACACCTACATTCCTTATGAATTACCTGGTCTATTCATCATCCATCATGATGAGTTCCATTGCCTCCTCCTTCTAGCTACTCTCTAGAGTCTGCTCCATTTCTCAAATCTTCCTTAGTTCTTCCCCCAAATCCCCCATGTGCATAGAGTGATATAGTTGTCTGATTCCATAGTCATCATTCCTTTATCATGTAATAAAATCTTGATCGACATGTAAAGAGACTTGGTGTACCTCCCTCTGGGTACCTTCAAGAAATATTTCTATGTAACAGTATATGACTTTGTTGTATCTACTACAAATTCAATGATAAAACCAATAGTGATGTTGTCTAACCAAAAATCCACTACGCGCATGAATGTGTTATTAACCCTTTCCAACTGCACGATATTTTCAGAAATGCACACTACTTGTCTAATCTAATTACTCATATGGGTATCTTTCAACCTCAATATCCACTCTTGTAATAACTCTGGAAAGAAACATAAATATTATTTATGAAAATCAATAAACACATACCTCTATAAATACTAGTGCAGGTTATACCTAGAACCCTTATTATCTTTTTGCATGAACTCCAACTACTTTGTCTCCAACCATGTTTCAATATCTTGCTTCGTAGGATTCCAGGGATTGAACATCACTTTCTACCACTACATCTTCTTCACCAAACCCCTCCCTGGATCTCCTTCTATGTTATATTTGGAAACAAAGCCATTTTTTGGATATATGGGCTCACCTGGGTTCTACCTTATTTCTCCAACAAAACCCTTATCACCATCAACTTTTCTGGTAAACAAGAATGCTCAACTGTGCACATAGTGCACAACATATTCTCACCCAAGATGGTTTATGGGTGACTGCAGGACGCAGGTGTCTGCATTCATGCAAGGGACTGGGGGATGTTCTTTATTACTTCTTACTTGTACTTAACCATGCATTCTATTATAATATTTATCACATCCATTCATCCAATATGCGTCATTGATCCAGGCGCGAGGATGCCCATCATTTGGATCTTCCTGTTGTTTACCACAGATTCCGGACCCACCCCCCCGCTTAAAGGTAGAAGGGCGGAGGGGGTCCAAAATTCGTTGTGTGTCGTTATCGAGGCGCACAAATCCCAACCGTCCAAACTTGATTCTCGTTTAACACAGACGCATTCGCGCCTAAAAATTAGGACAAATGGGTTTTTAACCCTTTCTTTTTCATTCTAACCCCCTTTACAAGAAATATCGCTAACATTTGGCTCCATGGGGGATAGAGTCGTCCCTGTGATTATCTAAGAACACTTTTGCAGATTCAGTGCCTTTGCTGTTGGGCTATGGAGTCATTTATTAGTTCGGAAAACAAAAACAGAAACAGTGTTTGCAAAACAGAACAAAAAGACCCGACTGTGGCTCACAGAAAACATTTTTTTAAGAAATGCCCATTGACAGGGCTGCTAAAAACTTCTTTGCCTTCCAGATCCTGCAACCTGTAAGTGTTGTTTGAAAACACTTTGAGGATCTTGAAAGGCTCGAACCAGAGATTTTCTAGAGGTAAGGTGAGCTGAGTGGGGAAAATGGCCTCTATTGCATAAACCAGTTGGAAGGGTGAGAGGCCCAGGGATTTCTTAGTTGTCACCCGATCAGCCCAAAGAGAAAATTTGAGCTTTGCGTCCTAGGCCCTTTTATTGTCCTCCAGTAGTTTCTTGATAAGCATGATTAGTCTTTTATTGGAGGACTCTGCCAGTCCATTTCCTTGAGGATAGTAGGGAGTGGAGTGAATCAGTGCAATCTGGAACTGTTCACAGAATTTGACCAGAGGCTCAGACCGAAAGGGAGAGGCATTATCAGTAACGATTCTGCTGGGGCAACCAAATCTGGCTACGATATCTTTGAGGAAGTTGATGATCACCTTGTGATTGGTGCTTCTGGTAGGAACAACTTCTATCCATTTAGTGAAGTAGTCGGTTGCAGTCAGAATCCATCTGTGCTGGCCACTTGAGGGAGGGTGAATTTATCCGATGAAATCCAATCCCCACTGCTGAAAGGGTGTTGAACCTACCACAAGTTTTAATGGCAGAGATTTGAGCTATTGCTTCCTTGAGAATTTTTGGCATTTAATGCAAGCTCGGATTTCCCTGCAAACATCAGGAAATAAGGTGGGCCAGTAATACCCAGCTCGGAGGATCTTGTGAGCTGTGGTCTTCCAAAAATGATGACCTCCACAGAGACCAATATGGAAGTCGAATGTAACCTTCTGGGCCTGCTGTGGGTCCAGACACCTCAGTAATATCCCCTGGGGGTCTTTCCAATACAAGGTTTGGTCAACGATGTAGTACCTGACCGCTTTGAGATTTAAAGCTCTGGCTTTAATTTTCCCCAATCCATCAGGAGGCTTTAATTCTTGCAGGAAGTACAAGATATCCTTGTACCAGGTGCATGCTGCTAGTGGTACAATGCTTTGGGAACTCTTGTTGGAGGACTCTGCTTGCTCATTGATGAAATTGATTCCTAAGGCCCTGCAATTTGATTCAGCCAGTAACTTGGCTAAACCTTGCCCCTTTATCATCTTGGTGGGCTTAATCTCCAGATCGAACTCTAGGATCTTGGCGATCCATTTACCTCTTCTTCCATCTATGTCAGGCTTTATAAGGATGTCCTTCACGGAAGCTGAAGGGACATATGCAGTGATCTTTGAATGCAAGACATAGACTCTGAAATCTTTGAGAGCTTTCACCAAGGCATAAGCCTGCTTCTCCATGATATTGTACCGGAGCTATGCATCTCTCAGCACCTTGCTAAAGAAGGAAATAGGATGCTCTTGCCCTTGATCGTTTTTCTGCAGTAAGACTGCTACCACTGTATTGCAGGAAGCAAAAGAAAATATCAGAAAGTCTTTAGAATAATCGGTATTGATTAGCACAGGTGCTTTAGTGAACGCCTTCTTTATTTGGACAAAAGACTCTCTGGGTTCAGCAGTCCATTTCACCTCATTCCCCTTCCTGAGCATGGCTGTGATGTGTTTCACCAACTCAGCAAAATTTGAGACAAACCTCCTTAGAAAATTAATTCTTCCCCAAAATGCGTGAACCTCTTTCTTAGATCTGGGAAGTGACAGGGCCTGAATTGCTTCCACCCTGTCGGGATCAATTATCACTCCCTCTGCTGATACTATATGGCCTAACATCTTCCCTTCTTGCATAGCAAACGATGATTTCTTGGGATTCAGGGATAGGCAAAACTTGCGGCACTTCTGGAAAACCTTCTTCAAGTGGTAGCGGTGTTCTTTATCAGTCTTGGAAAAGACTTTTATGTCATCTAAGTAAATCACCATGAACTTATCTTTTTCCCCGATGCAGGCTATGTCCATGGCTCGCTGAAATGTTTCTCCCGCATTCATCAGTCCGAAAGGCATCTTGGCATACATGAATGTCCCCCAAGGAGTGGTGAAGGCTATCTTTTCTCTGTCCTCAGGCATGACTGATATCTGATTATAACCAGAAAATCCATCAATCATAGATATTCTAGATGCGCCAGTGACCTTCTGCAATATATGTTCCATGTTTGGCAGGGGATAATTGTCCTTCCTTGAACTTCTGTTCAGGTTTCTGAAATCGACACAAAGTCTAATTTCTCCATTTTTCTTTCTTACTGGGACCAAATTGGCCACCCAGTCAGAATATCTCAAGGGGATAATGATCTGGGCATCCAGCAGCTTCTTCAATTCCCTCTCCATGACAGGTAGCAGCATGGGATTTATCTGTCTTATCTTCTGCTTGAATGGCCTAGCCTCTTCTTTTAGTGGGATCTTGTGCTCAATGACTGACGTGTCATACATCTTGAGGTCTTCGTAGGTCCATGCAAACACATCAGAAAACTCTCTCAACAACTCAGTATATTCAGTCCTCTGCTCCTCGGTCAAACTCCTTGACAATTTGATAGACTTGGGCTCCTCTGGTGTGCCTATGTTGCACTCAGCTGTATCAGCATCATCACCTGAAACTCTCCCCCTTACTGCCACATCATTCCCATTGAACAATCTTTCTAATGGGATCAAACCTCTTGGTATTTCGTTGCTTGGTAGCTGTATAATCTGGTGGTCAACAATTTTATTCGACAACTCTCCAAGGTGATGGTCACCTTCCACGTCAGGATCCTCATCTATGTGTGACGCAGAAAAGTTATCAATGGATTGGAGAAATTTCTCAATCTCCGGATCATCTTCAAATACCTTCCAATGTTTGAAATTGTCCGGTATAGAGGGTCTGTATCTTATCTCCACATCAGATCTGACAGCGGGCAGCGCGGGAATTTCGAACAAACTAGCTGAGAAAGCTAGAAAATCGGCTGGAGCATTTTCTTCCCTTGGAATGAAAGAGATGTTGAAAGCCAGGAAGAAAGAGTCAATTAGATCCCATACCTCGTTCTTGTAATTCCTGAGATGAGGATGCTTGGCTTGATAAACATTTTTTACCTGCTGGACAATCAATTCTGCATCCCCGAACACAACCAGCTCCCTTATTCCCATCTCCTTTGCAGCCCTTAATCCCAGAACCAGAGCTTCATATTCTGCCACGTTATTGGTGGCTTCAAATTCCATCTTATATGATAGAGATATGGTCTCTTGAGAAGGGGATATGAATACCACCCCGACACCTGCACCTATACTGGAAGAAGCTCCATCAAATAACATCTTCCAAACATAGGTGGTTGGGGGAGGCATCTCCTGATTGATAATGGATTTTTTTATGATTTGCAAAGGGGCCTCAGGAGTCTCAGTGACTTGTAACAAGATAGACCCTAAGTCAGTGTCAAGTGAAAATATGGGGTGATTGGTGGGGTTCGCTTCATCACTGACAATGTAGGCTAGCTGGGCTTCTCTGTATAATCTCCTATGTTCCCTCCCAAAGAACAGAATGGTGGCATATGTGAGATCCATCTGTAACGTCCCTCCAAGTCTCTTAATCCAAGACCTTGACAACAACATGAAAAACTTGGGGGGAACATCAGCTACCACAATATCCATGACCATGCTCTTCATGGGCAACTGAAACAAAGAGACTACCAGGTCCTTGATGACTCCCAAACATTGCACTCTTCTGGAGTCAAAAGAATAGAGGTCATGATAAGCTCAGGTGACTTCTAGTCCTAACTCTTCCATGACAACTTTGGGCATGAGGTTGTGAGAGGCTCCTGAATCCATCAAGTAGTTGTATAGCACTTTGTCATGTATGTTCAGGGAGGTATAGAAGGGAGGGGACGAATCATCTCTGTCTTCTACCATGGGGCCTAGGACAACTACTGGCTTTTCATCTTGGAGGTTTATGAAGTCTGTGGAAGGGCATGAGGCTTTAGATTTCAAGAGGTCAAAGAAACACCTTTTGAATTCATCATGTTTAATAAGCTCGGTGAGGGGCACAGGAATTCTGATCTTTTGAATCTCATGCTCGAAATTAAAAGAAGATGTAGGCTTTGGAATTTCTCTAATTTGAGGAACATGATTTTGGAAAATGGGAGAGACTTACCTCTGTGACTGTCTTCTATCCCATTAGCAGGATTCTCTACTCTGGTGGACAGCTCCAGAACATCAGATGCTGCTGCCCTTTTGTCGGATCTCAGGTTATACCTGCCTCGGCCACCACTAGCTTTGTCTCCCTTGCTCAATTCATTTAGTTGACTGTTCATGAGAGACTCCTCGTATGTTGACTGGGTTAGATGAAGGAAAGGGGGAGTGACTTCCAGAGAGTGGATTTTAGGTTCAGGCTCATCTGTTTCCCCTTCTTCTTCCTCAACCACAAAATTGTTCTGGAAGGGAGCCTGAATTCTTTGGTCGTCCCTGTCTCTTTCTTTCTCTCTATGCATAGTTGGAGGAGAAAAATTATTTGGCCTTTTGAAACCTGCTCTATTCTCAGTGCTCTCAGGGCCCTTGTTCATTTGTTTCCTTTCCACTTTCAATATCTCCATCTCTTCTTTTAGAAATTTCACCACCTGGGTCAGCTCATTTACTTGAGGGTGGGGCAGTGATGGGCCAGAAGTTGAGGCTTCTGTTTTTCCCTTTCTTCTGTCTGCCTCAGCCCTGTTTCTCAGTCTATCAGCTGCTAATATGTTGGATTCTACTTCTATAGCCACATATTTCATTTGAGCTAAGGAGGTAGCTCTCCTTTCTCTCAATAGAAGACAGAAATCAGGGTCAAATGCACCAGCATAGGAAATCTGAGAAGAGGCTTCAGAAGGCTTTACCTCTGCAAGAATCTTGTTATACATTTTATTGAATCTTTTGGAGAAGTCAGAGACAAACTCTCCTTCCTTCTTCTTCAGGGACCCAAACTCTGTCATGTAATATATGTAATCTTTCCTATCTCCCCACTGTCTTAGGAAAACATTGTCCAGGGCTTCAATTACAACAATAGATCCAGGGGCCAGTCCCCTAAACCATTTTCTAACCTCACCATCCAAGCTCTAGACAAAGACTCTCATCCAAACATATTCCTTCTCAATGTTGAGGTTGTATGCATAACTGTAAAAATCAGCCAAGTGCTCTTCTGCAGTTATGTCTCCTTCCCTAGTGAACTTGCGCATGTACTTCAAGTAGTCTCCAGCAGGGAGAGGATTCATGGGATGGGGTAGGACTAAAGGAGCATATCTAGCAGCGACTATGGAATCCATTCTATTCAGAGGGGGATTAGCACCAGCCATAGGGATATTAGGTGGAGGAGAACTAGGAGGAGAAGGAGTATGAATGGGAGATGTCAGAAAAGAGGTTCTCAAAGGAGACGACAGGAAAAACAGAGAGAGGTCAAAGGGACCTAAATGTGAAGATGCTTCTCTCTATGCAATAGTAGTAATAAAAGGAGGGGTAGTGAAACCTTCTGAGGCCTGAGGGTTGTATTGAGGCACAACTTCCAGGGAGGGGAGAGTGACAAGGATCTCTCCCTCTGATACTAGACCAGGAGGAGAAAACTCAGCAGGAACACTCCCGAAATTCAGAAAATAGGAAACCTTAGAAGAAGGACGACTAGGAAGCTGAGAATGAGAAAATGGAGTCTTTACAGAAGGAGGTGGGGAAATACCTGATTCATAAGCGAAGATTTCTCCTTGAGGGGCCTTTCCTTTTCTGAGAATCACCTCCGTATTTTATTCAACTGTAGCTAGAGGTAGTTGTGGATGGGACCGCGTGTGTCTTCTGCTGGAAGCCACAACTAATCCAACGGGTTCGCTGCAGTGGAGTCGCCAGGTGCACAACAACAATATTCAAGTTCTGATATCTGATGCACCTTCAGAATCAACTTAATCTTTGTCGTTCAATCCCCAGGAAAATATTCAACTTCGTCCCCGGCAATGGCGCCGGAAATTTTGGAGCCGGAAGTCACTCCTGGATTGCTTACAGGAGCAGAGCCTGACGCCCATCAGTTTAATGTCACGATTTGTTAAAAGGGATGATCAAATGGAAGAAAAGTCATAACAATATCGTCTCAACTCAGAAACTAGGACAGACATGCGTGAACGAGTGAGGTCTTGATAAAATCCAAACAGTGAGTTGCAGTAAAAGGGTGAGTAGGAGGAAGACTTGCATGAGAAGAGTGCAAAGGTCTATCACAGACATCCGGTTTGTAACAGACTAGAGAAGAAAGCATTCGAACGGAAAATCCTTTTACATTCAAATACAGAAGACCAGAGAACGCAACAATGTCACAACAAATCCTTTATCATAACAAGATTGTTCAATCCACGTGAATCCTTCGACTGTGGACTCCCTGGAACGAGATGGAACATAGATGGAAAAATAAAATTTATTGTTATAAATCAAGAAATCTCAAACACAGAGGCATAACCAGGAAACCAGAATGTTTGCTGAAACTTTACAGTCGGGAGCTTAGCTCTACCATCGATAGATACAAAAATGGTGAAAACGCCTTCATATACTCAAACTAACAATCAACAACAAAATCGAGACGTAGAATTAACGGCTTTGCGTCTACATGGCTTCTGACACTCTGCAGCTGCAATCTTTGAATGGTCGTGCAACTTATGGAAGACGTGATCGATCTTCTGACAGTTTCATCGGCAAATCGACGTGCCTTTAATTCATTGCCGGACTTCCCCATTATGGTGGAGACGATGTTTAACCACCACCAACCACCTCAATAACTGCTTCATGGGGATCGAGGACGACTCGGCCAACTTAGCACCTTGTGATATGGAAGACTTCTTGCACTGCCACCTGGAATAACTGAACGTCTTGATGGATAGGCATGGAGGCCAACACGGAAAATGGGGCACATGATAGGAGTGGTGGTGTCGGACTATGAGGATGTGAAGGAAGTGGCAAGGTGTGAGAAGGGTGACAGAGGACGGTTCATTGTGGAAGACATCAGGTAGAAGGGGGAAAGACGAGAGATAATGAATTCACATTTTGGTGAGTTGTTGATGTGGAAAGGAGCGGGACACATGGAAAGCAATGAGTGGATGATGAGAAGGAGGGAGGACCATGCGGACCAAAGATGGGAGGTGGATGGATGACACACGACAGCAGGGGAAAGGTGGAAAGGAAGATGACATGATGGGAGAAGGGCCCACGCAGGTTAAACACAGAGCAGCTGAGAATGACAGGATTGCATGAGCACCGTTGATCTGGATGCTAAAATCTCAGCCTTTGGAAAGCTGCATCTGCGATTCCAGACCCCCCCCCCGTCCGCTTAAAGGTATTAGGGCAGGGGGGGTTCGGAATTTCCTTTATCATCGTTGATCTGGGTGTGCTGATCTGGAGCGTTGGAGAGGTGCGCCCCCGATTCCAGACCCTCCCCCCCGCTTAAAGGTAGAAAGGAAGGGGGGGCCGGAATCCAATATGCGCCGTTGATTCAGGCGCGCGGATGCCCACCATTTGGATCTACCTGTTGTTTACCACGGATTCCGGACCCCCCTCCCCCGCTTAAAGGTAGAAGGGTGGAGGGGGTCCGAAATTCGCTGTGCGCCATTGATTAGGGTGCGTAAATCCCAACCATCCAAACTTGATTCTCGTTTAACACAAATGCATTCGCACCCAAAACTTAGGACAAATGGGTTTTTAACCCTTTCTTTTGCATTCTAACCCCCTTTACAAGAAATATCGCTAACATTTGGCTCCATGGGGGATAGAGTCGTCCCTGTGATGCTCTAAGAACACTTTTGCAGATTCAGTGCCTTTGTTGTTGGGCTATGGAGTCATTTATTAGTTCGGAAAACAAAAACAGAAACAGTGTTTACAAAATAGAACAAAAAGAGCCGACTGCGGCTCACAGAAAACATTTTTTTAAGAAATTCCCATTGACTGGGCTGCTAAAAACTTTTTTTCCTTCCAGATCCTGCAACCTGTAACTGTTGTTTGAAAACACTTCAAGGATATTGAAAGGCCCGAACCAGAGGGCATCAAATTTACTGTGTTTTCCCTTTTCCTTCCTAGGTGCATCCCATTTGAGCACCAGGTCACCCTGCTCAAATTCTTTCTTTTTTCTCTTCCTATCAAAAGCCTTCTTGATCTTCTGTTGATGGTGGTAAGCTCTGTCCAGGACTTGTTCTCTAATCTGTTGCACTTCCACCATCTGATGAATTCTTCTGAGCACATGGTTAGGTTCCCCCTCAAAGTCCTGGAGGAGATTTTCCATAGGTAAGGCGAGCTGAGTGGGGAAAACGACCTCTATTCCATAAACCAGTTGGAAGGGTGAGAGGCCCAGGGATTTCTTGGTTGTCACCCGATCAGCCCAAAGAGAAAATTTGAGCTTTGAGTCCCAAGCCCTTTTATTTTCCTCCAGTAGTTTCTTGATAAGCTTGATTAGGATTTTATTGGAGGACTTTGCCAGTCCGTTTCCTTGAGGATAGTAGGGAGTGGAGTGAATCAGTGCAATCTGGAACTGTTCACAGAATTTGACCAGAGGCTCAGACCGAAAGGGAGAGGCATTATCAGTAACGATTCTTCTAGGGCAACCAAATCTAGCTATGATATCTTCGAGGAAGATGATGATCACCTTGTGAGAAGTGCTTCTGGTAGGAACAACTTCTATCCATTTAGTGAAGTAGTCAGTTGCAGTCAGAATCTATCTGTGTTGGCCACTTGAGGGAGGGTGAATTTCTTCGATGAAATCCAATCCCCACTGCTGAAAGGGTGCTGAACCTACCACAGGTTTTAATGGCAGAGATTTGAGCTGTTGCTTCCCTGAGAATTTTTGGCATTTAATGCAAGCTCGGATTTCCCTGCAAACATCAGGAAATAAGGTGGGCCAGTAATACCCAGCTCAGAAGATCTTGTGAGCTGTGGTCTTCCAAAAATGATGACCTCCACAGAGACCGCTATGGAAGTCGAATGTAACCTTATGGGCATGTTGTGGGTCCAGACACCTCAGTAATATCCCCTGTGGGTCTTTCCAATACAAGGTTTGGTCAACGATGCAGTACCTGACCGCTTTGAGATTTAAAGCTCTGGATTTACTTTTCCCCAATCCATCAGGAGGCTTTAATTCTTGCAGGAAGTACAAGATATCCTTGTACCAGGTGCATGCTACTAGTGGTACAATTCTTTGGGAACTCCTGTTGGAGGACTCTGCTTGCTCATTGATGAAATTGATTCCCAAGGCCCTGCAATTTTATTCAGCAAGTAACTTGTCTAAACCTTGCCCCTTTATCATCTTGGTGGAATTAATCTCCAGATCAAACTCTAGGATCTTGGCGATCCATTTACCTCTTCTTCCGTCTATGTCAAGTTGTATAAGGATGTCCTTCACGGAAGCTGAAGGGACATATGCAGTGATCTTTGAAAGCAAGACATAGACTCTGAAAGCTTTGAGAGATTTCACCAAGGAATAAGCCTGCTTCTCCATGATCTCGTACCGGAGCTCTGCACCTCTCAGCACCTTACTAAAGAAGGCAATAGGCTGCTCTTGCCCTTGATTGTTTTTCTGCAGTAAGACTGCTGCTACTGTATCGCAGGAAGCAAAAGAAAATATCAGAAAGTCATTGGAATAATCGGGACAGATTAGCACAGGTTCTTCAGTGAACGCCTTCTTTATTTGGAAAAAAGACTCTCTGGGTTCAGCAGTCCATTTAACCTCATTCCCCTTCCTGAGCATGGCTGTGATGTGTTTCACCAACTCAGCAAAATTTGAGACAAACCTCCTCAGAAAATTAATTCTTCCCAAAAATGCCTGAACCTCTTTCTTAGATCTGGGAAGTGACAGGGCATGAATTGCTTCCACCCTATCGAGATCAATTCTCACTCCCTCTGCTGATACTATATGGCCTAACAGCTTCCCTTCTTGCATAGCAAACAATGATTTCTTGGGATTCAGGGATAGGCCAAACTTGCGGCACTTCTGGAAAACCTTCTTCAAGTGGTAGCGGTGTTATTTATCAATCTTGGAAAAGACTATTATGTCGTCTAAGTAAATCACCACGAACTTATCTTTTTCCCTAAGGAAGGCTATGTCCATGGCTCGCTAAAATGTTTCTCCCGCATTCATCAGTCTAAAAGGCATCTTGGCATACATGAATTTCCACCAAGGAGAGCTGAAGGCTATCTTTTCTCTGTCCTCAGGCATGAATGATATCTGATTATAACCATAAAATCCATCAATCATAGATATTCTAGATGCGCCAGTGACCTTCTGCAATATATGTTCCATGTTTGGCAGGGGATAATTGTCCTTCCTTGAACTTCTGTTCAGGTTTCTGAAATCGACAAATAGTCTGATTTCTCCATTCTTATTTCTTACTGGGACCAAATTGGCCACCCAGTCAGAATATCTCAAGGGGACAATGATCTGGGCATCCAACAGCTTCTTCACTTCCCTCTCCATGACAGGTAGCAGCATGGGATTTATCTGTCTTAGCTTCTTCTTGAATGGCCTAGCCTCTTCTTTTAGTGGGATCTTGTGCTCAATGAATGACGTGTCATACGTCTTGAGGTCTTCATAGGTCCATGCAAACACATCAAAAAACTCTCTCAGCAACTCAGTATATTCAGTCCTCTTCTCCTCGGTCAAACTCCTTGACAACTTGATAGAATTGGGCTCCTCTGGTGTGCCTATGTTGCACTCAGCTGTATCAGCATCATCACCTGAAACTCTCCCCCTTACTGCCACATCATTCCCATTGAACAATCCTTATAATGGGATTAGACCTCTCGGTATGTGGTTGCTTGGTAGCTGTATATCTAGTGGTCAGCAATTTTATTCGACAACTCTCCAAGGTGATGGTCACCTTCCACGTCAGGATCTTCATCTATGTGTGACGCAGAAAAATCATCAATGGATTGGAGAAATTTCTCAATCTCCGGATCATATTAAAATACCTTCCAATGTTTGACATTGTCTGATACAGAAGGTCTGTATCTTATTTCCACATCATATCTGACAGCGGGAAGCGCAGGAACTTCGAACAAACTAGCTGAGAAAGCTAGAAAATCGGATGGAGAATTTTATTCCCTTGGAATGAAAGAGATGTTGAAAGCCAGGAAGAAAGCGTCAATTAGATCCCATACCTCATTCCTGTAATTCCTGAGATGAGGATGCTTGTCTTGATAAACATTTTTTACCTGCTGGACAATCAATTCTGCATCCCCGAACACAACCAGCTCCCTTATTCCCATCTTCTTTGTAGCCCTTAATCCCAGAACCAGAGCTTCATATTCTACCTAGTTATTGGTGGCTTCAAATTCCAGCTTATATGACAGAGATATGGTCTCTTGAGAAGGGGATATGAATACCACCCCGACACCTGCACCTATCCTGGAAGAAGCTCCATCAAAGAACATCTTCCAAACAGAGGTGGTTGGGGGAGGCATCTCCTGATTGATAATGGGCTATTTTTTTATTTGCAAAGGGGCCTCAGGAGTCTCAGTGACTTGTAACAAGCTAGACCCTAAGTCAGTGTCAAGTGAAAATATGGGGTGATTGGTGGGGTTCGCTTCATCACTGACAATGTAGGCTAGTTGGGCTTCTCTGTATAATCTCCTATGTTCCCCCCCAAAGACTGGAATGGTGGCATATGTGAGATCCATCTGTAATGTCCCTCCAAGTCTCTTAATCCAAGACCTTGACAACAACATGCCAAACTTGGGGGGAACATCAGCTACCACAATATCCATGACCATGCTCTTCATGGGCAGCTGAAACAAAGAGACTACCAGGTCCTTGATGACTCCCAAACATTGCACTCTTCTGGAGTCAAAAGAATAGAGGTCATGATAAGCTCAGGTGACTTCTAGTCCTAACTCTTCCATGACAGCTTTGGGCATGAGGTTGTGAGAGGCTCCTGAATCCATCAAGCAGTTGTGCAGTACTTTGTCATGTATGTTCAGGGAGGTATAGAAGGGAGGGGACGAATCATCTCTATCTTCTACCATGGGGCCTAGGACAACTACTGGATTTTCATCTTGGAGGTTTATGAAGTCTGTGGAAGGGCATGAGGCTTCATATTTCAAGAGGTCAGAGAAACGCCTTTTGAATTCATCATGTTTAATAAGCTTGGTGAGGGGCACAAGAATTCTGATCTTTTGAATCTCATGCTCGAAATTAAAAGAAGATGTAGGCTTTGGAATTTCTCTAATTTCAGGAACATGATTTTGGACAATGGGAGAGAGGGGTTGGGCCTTCTTACCTCTGTGACTGTTTTCTATCTCATTAGAAGGCTTCTCTACTCTAGTGGATGGCTCTTGAACATTAGATGTTGTTGCCCTTTTGTTGGATCTCAGGTTATACCTGCCTCGGCCACCACTAGCTTTGTCTCCCTTGCTCAATTCATTTAGCTGACTATTCATGAGAGACTCCTCGTATGCTGATTGGGTTAGATGAGGGAAAGGGGGAGTGACTTCCAAAGAGTGGATTTTAGGTTCAGGCTTGTCTGTTTCCCCTTCTTCTTCCTCAACCACAAAATTGTTCTGGAAGGGAGCCTGAATTCTTTGGTCATCCCTGTCTCTTTCTTTCTCTCTATGCATAGTTGGAGGAGAAAAATTATTTGGCCTTCTGAAACCTGCTTTGTTCTCAGTGCTCTGAGGGCCCTTGTTCATTTGTTTCCTTTCCACTTTCAATCTCTCCATCTCTTATTTTAGAAAGTTCACCACCTGGGTCATCTCATTTACTTGAGGGTGGGGCAGTGATGGGCCGGAAGTTGAGGCTTCTAATTTTCCCTTTCTTCTGTCTGTGTCGGCCCTGTTTCTCAGTCTGTCAGCTGATAATATGTTGGATTCTACTTCTATAGCTGCATATTGCATTTGAGCTAAGGAGGTATCTCTCCTTTCTCTCAATAGAAGACAGAAATCAGGGTCAAATTCACCAGCATAGGAAATCTGAGCAGAGGCTTCAGAAGGCTTTACCTCTGCAGGAATCTTGTTATACATTTTATTGAATCTTCTGGAGAAGTGAGAGACAGACTCTGCTTCCCTCTTCTTCAAGGACCCAAACTCTATCATGTAATATATGTAATATTTCCTATCTCCCCACTGTCTTAGGAAAACATTGTCCAGGGATTCAATTCCAGCAATAGATCTAGGGGCCAGTCCCCTAAACCATTTTCTATCCCCACCATCCAAGCTCTGGACAAAGAATCTCATCCAAACATATTCATTCTCAATGTTGAGGTTGTCTGCATAACTGTAAAAAGAAACCATGTGCTCTTCTGCAGTTATGTCTCCTTCCCCAACGAACTTGGGCATGTACTTCAAGTAGTCTCCAGCAGGGAGAGGATTCATGGGATGGGGTAGGACTAAAGGAGCATATCTAGCAGCGACTATGGAATCCATTCTATTCGGAGGGGGATTAGCACCAGCCATAGGGATATTAGGTGGAGGAGAACTAGGAGGAGGAGTATGAACGGGAGATGTCGGAAAAGAGGTTCTCAAAGGAGACGACGGGAAAAACAGAGAGAGGTCAAAGGGACCTGAATGTGCAGATGCTTCTCTCTATGCAATAGTAGTAATAAAAGGAGGGGTAGTGAAACCTTCTGAGGCCTGAGGGCTGTATTGAGGCACAACTTCCAGGGAGGGGAGAGTGACAAGGATCTCTCCCTCTGATACTAGACCAGGAGGAGAAAACTCAGCAGGAACACTCCCAAAATTCAGAAAATGGGAAACCTTAGAGGAAGGACGACTAGGAAGCTGAGAATGAGAAAATGGAGTCTTTACGGAAGGAGGTGGGGAAATACCTGATTCGGAAGCGAAGATTTCTCCTTGAGGGGCCTTTCCTTTTCTGAGAATCACCTCCATATTTTCTTCAGCTGTAGCCAGAGGCAGTTGTGGATGGGACCACGTGTATCTGCCACTGGAAGCCACAACTAATCCAACGGGTTCACTGCAGTGGAGTTGTCACAGTGGAGTTTCCAGGTGCACAGTAGCAATATTCAAGTTCTGATATCTGATCCACCTTCAGAATCATCTTAATCTTTGTTGTTCAATACCGAGGAAAATATTCAACTTCATCCCCGCAATGGTGCCAGAAATGTTGGAGCCGGAAGTCACTCCTGGATTGCTTGCAGGAGAAGAGCCCGACACCCATCAGTTTTATGTCACGATTTGTTAAAAGGGATGATCAAATGGAAGAAAACTCAGAACAATATCGTCTCAACTCAGAAACTAGGCCAGGCATGCGTGAACGAGTGAGGTCTTGATAAACTCCAAACAATGAGTTGCAGTAAAAGGGTGAGTAGGAGGAAGACTTGCATGAGAAGAGTGCAAAGGTCTATCACAGACATCCAGTTTGTAACAGACTGGAGAAGAAATAATTCAAACCCAAAATCCTTTTACATTCAAATACAGAAGACCAGAGAACGCAACAATGTCACAACAAATCCTTTATCATAACAAGATTGTTCAATCCACGTGAATCCTTCGACTGTGGACTCCCTGGCACGAGATGGAACATAGATGGAAAAAGAAAACTGTTCGTTATAAACCAAGAAATCTCAAACACAGAGGCATAACCAGGAAACGATAATGTTTGCTAAAAATTTACAGTTGGGAGCTTAGCTCTACCATCGATAGATACAAAAATGGCAAAAACGCCTTCATATACTCAAACTAACAATCAACAAAAAAATCGAGACGTAGCATTAACAGCTTTGCGTTTGCATGGCTTCTGACACTCTGTAGCCGTAATCTTTGAATGGTCGTGCAACTTATGGTAGACACGATCGATCTTCTGATAGTTTCATCGACGAATCGCCATGCCTTTAATTCATTGCTGGACTTCCCCATTATGGCAAAGACGATTTTTAACCACCACCAACCACCTCAATAACTGCTTCATGGGGATCGAGGATGACCTGGAAAACTCAGCACCTTGGGATATGGAAGACTTCTTGCGCTGCCACCTGGAATAACTGAATGGATTGATGGATAGGCATGGAGGCCAGCATGGAAAATGGGGTGCATGATAGGAGTGGTGGTGTCGGACTATGAGGATGTGAAGGAAGTGGCAAGATGTGAGAAGGGTGACAGAGGATGGTTCATGGAGGAAGACATCAGGCAGAAGGGGGAAAGACGAGAGATAATAAATTCGCCTTTTGGTGAGAGGCTGATGTGGAAAGGAGCGGGACACATGGAAAGAAACTAGTGGATGATGAGAAGGAGGGAGGACCACACGGACCAAAGAGGGGAGGCGGATGAATGGTAGCAGGGGAAAGGCGGAAAGGAAGATGACATGACGGGACAAGGGCCCATGCAGGTTAAACACAGAGTAGATGAGAATGATAGGATTGCGTGAGTGCCATTGATCCAGACGCTAAAATATCGGCCTTTGGAAAGCTGCATCCATGATTCCGAACCCCCCCCCTCTGCTTAAAGGTAGAAGGGAAGGGTGGGTTCGGAATTGCCTTTATCGCCGTTGATCCGGGTGCGCTGATCTGGACCATTGGAGAGGTGCACCCCCGATTCCAGACCACACCCCCCTCCCACTTAAAGGTAGAAAGACAGGGGGGGGGAGGAATCCAATATGCGTCGTTGATCCGGGCGCACAGATGCCCACCGTTCGGATCTGCCTGTTGTTTACCATGGATTCCAGACCTCCCCCGCTTAAAGGTAGAAGGGCGGAGGGGGTCCAGAATTCGTTGTGCGTTGTTGATCGGGGCACACAAATCCCAACCGTCCAAACTTGATTCTCGTTTAACACAGACGCATTCGCGCCCAAAACTTAGGACACATGGGTTTTTAACCCTTTCTTTTGCATTCTAACCCCCTTTACAAGAAATATCGCTAACATTTGGCTCCATGGGGGATAGAGTCGTCCCTGTGATGCTCTAAGAACACTTTTGTAGATTCAGTGCCTTTATTGTTGGGCTATGGAGTCATTTATTAGTTCGGAAAAAAAAACAGAAATAGTGTTTACAAAACAGAACAAAAAGAGCCGATTGCGGCTTACAGAAAACATTTTTTTAAGAAATGCCCATTGACTAGGCTGCTAAAAACTTCTTTTCCTTCCAGATACTGTAACCTGTAAGTGTTGTTTGAAAACACTTCAAGGATATTGAAATTCCTGAACCAGAGGGCATCAAATTTACTGTGTTTTCCCTTTTCCTTCCTGGGTGCATTCCATTTGAGCATCAGGTCACCCTGCTCGAATTCTTTCTTTTTTCTCTTCCTGTCAAAAGCCTTCTTGATATTCTGTTGATGGTGGTAAGCTCTGTCCAGGACCTGTTCTCTGATCTGTTGCACTTCCACCATCTGATGAATTCTTCTGAGAACATGGTTAGGTTCCCACTCAAAGTCCTGGAGGATATTTGCCACAGGTAAGGCGAGCTGAGTGGGGAAAATGACCTCTATTCCATAAACCAGTTGGAAGGGTGACAGGCCCAGGGATTTCTTGGTTGTCACCCGATCAACCCAAAGAGAAAATTTGAGCTTTGCGTCCCAGGTCCTTTTATTGTCCTCCAGTATTTTATTGATAAGCTTGATTAGGCTTTTATTGGAGGACTCTGCCAGTATGTTTCCTTGAGGATAGTAGGGAGTGGAGTGAATCAGTGCAATCTGGAACTGTTCACAGAATTTGACCAGAGGCTCAGACTGAAAGGGAGAGGCATTATCAGTAACGATTCTACTGGGGCAACCAAATTTGGATATGATATCTTCGAGGAAGATGATGATCACCTTGTGAGAAGTGTTTCTGGTAGGAACAACTTCTATCCATTTAGTGAAGTAGTCGATTGCAGTCAGAATCCATCTGCGCTGGCCACTTGAGGGAGGGTGAATTTCTCCGATGAAATCCAATCCCCACTGCTGAAAGGGTGTTGAACCTACCACAGGTTTTAATGGCAGAGATTTGAGTTGTTTCTTCCCTGAGAATTTTTGGTATTTAATGCAAGCTCGGATTTCCCTGCAAACATCAGGAAATAAGGTGGGCCAGTAATACTCAGCTCGGAGGATCTTGTGAGCTGTGGTCTTCCAAAAATGATGACCTCCACAGAGACCTCTATGGAAGTCGAATGTAACCTTCTGGGCCTGCTGTGGGTCCAGACACCTCAATAATATCCCCCGGGGGTCTTTCCAATACAAGGTTTGGTCAACGATGCAATACTTGATCGCTTTGAGCTTTAAAGATCTGGCTTTACTTTTCCCCAATCCATCAAGAGGCTTTAATTCTTGCAGGAAGTACAAGATATCCTTGTACCAGGTGCATGTTGGTAGTGGTACAATGCTTTGGGAACTCCCGTTGGAGGACTCTGCTTGCTCATTGATGAAATTGATTCCCAAGGCCCTGCAATTTGATTCAGCCAGTAACTTGGCTAAACCTTGCCCCTTTATCAGCTTGGTGGGCTTAATCTCCAGATCAAACTCTAGGATCTTGGCGATCCATTTACCTCTTCTTCTGTCTATGTCAGGCTGTATAAGTATGTCCTTCACGAAAGCTGAAGGGACATATGCAGTGATCTTTGAATGCAAGACATAGACTCTGAAAGCTTTGAGAGATTTCACCAAGGCATAAGCCTGCTTCTCCATGATCTCGTACCGGAGCTCTGCATCTCTCAGTGCCTTGCTAAATAAGGCAATAGGCTACTCTTGCCCTTGATCATTTTTCTGCGGTAAGACTGCTGCTACTGTATCGCAGGAAGCAAAAGAAAATATCAAAAAGTCTTTGGAATAATCGGGATTGATTAGCACAGGTGCTTCAGTGAACGCCTTCTTTATTTGGACAAAAGACTCTCTGGATTCAACAGTCCATTTCACCTCATTCCCCTTCCCGAGCATGGATGTGATGTGTTTCACCAACTCAGCAAAATTTGAGACAAACCTCCTCAGAAAATTAATTCTTCCCAAAAATGCCTGAACCTCTTTATTAGATCTGGGAAGTGACAGGGCCTGAATTGCTTCCACCCTGTCGGGATCAATTCTCACTCCCTCTGCTGATACTATATGGCCTAACAAATTCCCTTCTTGCATAGCAAACAGTGATTTCTTGGCATTCAGGGATAGGCGAAACTTGCGGCACTTCTAGAAAACCTTCTTCAAGTGGTAGCGGTGTTCTTTATCAATCTTGGAAAAGACTGTTATGTCATCTAAGTAAATCACCACGAACTTATCTTTTTCCCCGATGAAGGCTATGTCCATGGCTCGCTAAAATGTTGCTCCCGCATTCATCAGTCTGAAAGGCATCTTGGCATACATGAATGTCCACCAAGGAGTGGTGAAGGCTGTCTTTTCTCTGTCCTCAGGCATGACTGATATCTGATTATAACCAGAAAATCCATCAATCATAGATATTCTAGATGCGCCAGTGAACTTCTGCAATATATGTTCCATGTTTGGAAGGGGATAATTGTCCTTCCTTGAACTTCTGTTCAGGTTTCTGAAATCGACACAGAGTCTAATTTCTCCATTCTTCTTTCTTACTGAGACCAAATTGGCCACCCAGTCAGAATATCTCAAGGGGACAATGATCTGGGCATCCAACAGCTTCTTCACTTCCCTCTCCATGATAGGTAGCAGCATGGGATTTATCTATCTTAGCTTCTGCCTGAATGGCCTAGCCTCTTCTTTTAGTGGGATCTTGTGCTCAATGACTGACGTGTCATACGTCTTGAGGTCTTCGTAGGTCCATGCAAACACATCAGAAAACTCTCTCATCAACTCAGTATATTCAGTCCTCTACTCCTTGGTCAAACTCCTTGACAACTTGACAGACTTGGGATTCTCTGGTGGGCCTATGTTGCACTCAGCTGTATCAGCATCATCACCTGAAACTCTCCCCCTTACTGCCACATCATTCCCATTGAACAATCCTTTTAATGGGATCAGACCTCTCGGTATGTGGTTGCTTGGTAGCTGTATAATCTGGTGGTCAGCATTTTTATTCGACAACTCTCCAAGGTGATGGTCACCTTCCATGTCAGGATCTTCATCTATGTGTGATGCAGAAAAGTCATCAATGGATTGGAGAAATTTCTCAATCTCTGGATCATCTTCAAATACCTTCCAATGTTTGACATTGTCCGGTACAGAGGGTCTGTATCTTATTTCCACATCAGATCTGACAGCGGGCAGCGCAGGAACTTCGAACAAACTAGCTGAGAAAGCTAGAAAATTGGCTGGAGCATTTTCTTACCTTGGAATGAAAGAGATGTTGAAATCCAGGAAGAAAGCGTCAATTAGATCCCATACCTCATTCCTGTAATTCCTGAGACGAGGATGCTTGGCTTCATAAACATTTTTTACCTGCTGGACAATCAATTATGCATCCCCGAACACAACCAGCTCCCTTATTGCCATCTCCTTTGTAGCCCTTAATCCCAGAACCAAAGCTTCATATTCTACCACATTATTGGTGGCTTCAAATTCCAGCTTATATGACAGAGATATGGTATCTTGAGAAGGGGATATGAATACCACCCCGACACCTGCACCTATACTGGAAGAAGCTCCATCAAAGAACATCTTCCAAACAGAGGTGGTTGGGGGAGGCATCTCCTGATTGATAATGGGTTGTTTTTTGATTTGCAAAGGGGCCTCAGGTGTCTCAGTGAATTGTAACAAGATAGACCCTAATTCAGTGTCAATTGCAAAGATGGGGTGATTGGTGGGGTTCACTTCATCACTGACAATGTAGGCTAGCTGGGCTTCTTTGTATAATCTCCTATGTTCCCCCACAAAGACTGGAATGGTGGCATATGTGAGATCCATCTGCAATGTCCCTCCAAGCCTCTTAATCCAATACCTTGACAATAGCATGCCAAACTTGGGGGGAACATTAGCTAGCACAATATCCATGACCATGCTCTTCATGGGCAGCTGAAACAAAGAGACTACCAGGTCCTTGATGACTCCCAAACATTGCACTCTTCTGGAGTCAAAAGAATAGAGGTCATGATAAGCTCGGGTGACTTCCAGTCCTAACTCTTCCATGACATCTTTGGGCATGAGGTTGTGAGAGGCTCCTGAATCCATCAAGCAGTTGTGTAGTACTTTTTCATGTATATTCAGAGAGGTATAGAAGGGAGGGAACGAATCATCTCTGTCTTCTACCATGGGGCCTAGGACAACTACTGGCTTTTCATCTTGGAGGTTTATGAAGTCTACGGAAGGGCATGAGGCTTCAGATTTCAAGAGGTCAGAGAAACACCTTTTGAATTCATCATGTTTAATAAGCTCAGTGAGGGGCACATGAATTCTAATATTTTGAATCTCATGCTCGAAATTAAAAGAAGATGTAGGCTTTGGAATTTCTCTAATTTCAGAAACATGATTTTGGACAATGGGAGAGAGGGGTTGGGCCTTCTTCCCTATGTGATTGTCTGCTATATCATTAGCAGGCTTCTCTGCTCTAGTGGACGGCTCCGGAACATCAAATGTTGTTTCCCTTTTGTCGGATCTCAGGTTATACCTGCCTCGGCCACCACTAGCTTTGTCTCCCTTGCTCAATTCATTTAGTTGATTGTTCATGAGAGACTCCTCGTATGCTAACCGGGTCAGATGAGGGAAAGGGGGAGTGACTTACAAAGAGTGGATTTTAGGTTCAGGATCCTTTATTTCCCCATCTTCTTCCTCAGCCACAAAATTGTTCTGGAAGGGAGCCTGAATTCTTTGGTCGTCCTTGTCTCTTTCTTTCTCTCTATGCATAGTTGGAGGAGAAAAATTATTTGGACTTATGAAACCTGCTATGTTCTCAGTGCTCTGAGGGCCCTTGTTCATTTGTTTCCTTTCCACTTTCAATCTCTCCATCTCTTCTTTTAGAAAGTTCACCACCTGGGTCAGCTCATTTACTTGAGGGTGGGGCAGTGATGGACCGGAAGTTGAGGCTTCTGATTTTCCCTTTCTTCTGTCTGCGTCAGCCTTGTTTCTCAGTCTGTCAGCTGCTAATATGTTGGATTCTACTTATATAGCCACATATTGCATTTGATCTAAGGAGGTAGCTCTCCTTTCTCTCAATAGAAGACAGAAATCAGGGTCAAATGCACCAGCATAGGAAATCTGAGTAGAGGCTTTAGAAGGCTTTACCTCTGCAGGAATCTTGTTATACATTTTATTGAATCTTTTGGAGAAGTCAGAGACAGACTCTCCTTCCTTCTTCTTCAGGGACCCAAAATCTGTCATGTAATATATGTAATCTTTCCTATCTCCCCACTGTCTTAGGAAAACATTGTCCAGGGCTTCAATTCCAGCAATAGATCCAGGGGCCAGTCCCCTAAACCATTTTCTAACCTCACCATCCAAGCTCTGGACAAAGACTCTCATCCAGACATCTTCATTCTCAATGTTGACGTTGTCTGCATAACTATAAAAAGCAGCCAAGTGCTCTTCTGCAGTTATGTCTCCTTCCCCAATGAACTTGGGCATGTACTTCAAGTAGTCTCCAGCAGGAAGAGGATTCATGGGATGGGGTAGGACTAAAGGAGAATATCTAGCAGCGACTATGGCATCCATTCTATTTGGAGGGGGATTAGTACCAGCCATAGGGATATTAGGTGGAGGAGAACTAGGAGGATAAGGAGTATGAACGAGAGATGTCGGAAAAGAGGTTCTCAAAGGAGATGACGAGAAAAATAGAGAGAGGTCAAAGTGACCTGAATGTGCAGATGCTTCTCTCTATGCAATAGTAGTAATAAAAGGAGGGGTGGTGAAACCTTCTGAGGCTTGAGGGCTGTATTGAGGCACAACTTCCAGGGAGGGGGGAGTGACAAGGATCTCTCCCTCTAATACTAGAACAAGAGGAGAAAACTCAGCAGGAACACTCCCGAAATTCAGAAAATGAGAATCCTCAGAGGAAGGATGACTAGGAAGATGAGAATGAGAAAATGGAGTCTTTACGGAAGGAGGTTGGGAAATACCTGATTCAGAAGCGAAGCTTTCTCCTTGAGGGGCCTTTCCTTTTCTGAGAATCACCTCCGGATTTTCTTCAGCTGTAGCCAGAGGCAGTTGTGGATGGGACCGCGTGTGTCTACTGTCGGAAGCCACAACTAATCCAACGGGTTCGCTGCAGTGGATTCATCATAGTGGAGTCGCCAGGTGCACAGTAGCAATCTTCAAGTTCTGATATCTGATGCACCTTCAGAATTAACTTAATCTTTTTCGTTCAATCACGAGGAAAATATTCAACTTCGTCCCTGGCAACGACACCAGAAATGTTGGAGCCGGAAGTCACTCCTGGATTGCTTGCAGGAGGAGAGCCCAACGCCCATCAGTTTAATGTCATGATTTGTTAAAAGGGATGATCAAATGGAAGAAAACTCAGAACAATATCGTCTCAACTCAGAAACTAGGCCAGGCATGCGTGAACGAGTGAGGTCTTGATAAACTCCAAACAGTGAGTTGCAGTAAAAGGGTGAGTAGGAGGAAGACTTGCATGAGAAGATTGCAAAGGTCTATCATAGACATCCGGTTTGTAACAGACTGGAGAAGAAAGCATTCGAATGCAAAATCCTTTTACATTCAAATACAGAAGACCAGAGAATGCAACAATGTCACAACAAATCCTTTATCATAACAAGATTTTTCAATCCACGCGAATCCTTCGACTGTGGACTCCCTATAATGAGATGGAACATAGATGGAAAAAGAAAACTGTTTGTTATAAACCAAGAAATCTCAAACACAGAGGCATAACCAGAAAACCAAAATGTTTGCTGAAACTTTACAGTCGGGAGCTTAGCTCTACCATCGATAGATACAAAAATGGCGAAAACGCCTTCATATACTCAAACTAACAATCAACAACAAAATCGAGACGTAGAATTAACATCTTTGCATCTGCATGGCTTCTGACACTCTACAACTGCAATCTTTGAATGGTCATGCAACTTATGGTAGACGCGATTGATCTTCTGACAGTTTCATCGGTGAATCGACGTTCCTTTAATTCATTTCCGGACTTCCCCATTATGGCGGAGACGATGTTAACCACCACCAACCACCTCAATAACTGCTTCATGGGGATCGAGGACGACCTGGCCAACTCAACACCTTGGGATATGGAAGACTTCTTGCACTGCCACCTGGAATAACTGAATGGCTTGATGGATAGGCATGGAGGCCAGTGTGGAAAATGGGGCGCATGATAGGAGTAGTGGTGTCGGACTATGAGGACGTGAAGGAAGTGGCAAGGTGTGAGAAGGGTGATAGAGGACGATTCATGGCGAAAGACATCAGGCAGAAGGGGGAAAGACGAGAGATAATGAATTTGCCTTTTGGTGAGAGGCTGATGTGGAAAGGAGCGGGACACATGGAAAGAAACAAGTGGATGATGAGAAGGAGGGAGGACCACGCGGACCAAAGAGGGGAGGCGGATGGATGACACACGACAGCAGCGGAAAGGCGGAGAGGAAGATGACATGACGGGAGAAGGGCCCATGCAGGTTAAACATAGAGCAGCTGAGAATGACAGGATTGCGTGAGCACCGTTGATCCGGACGCTAAAATCTCGGCCTTTGGAAAGTTGCATCCGCGATTCCGGACCCCCGCCCTCCGCTTAAAGGTAGAAGGGAAGGGGGGGTCAAGAATTGCCTTTATCGTCGTTGATTTGGGTGCGCTGATCTGGACCGTTGGAGAGGTTCGCTCCCGATTCCGGACCCCCCCCCGCTTAAAGGTAGAAAGGCAGGGGGGGCGGAATCCAATATGCGTCGTTGATCTAGGCGCGTGGATGCCCACCGTTCGTATCTGCTTATTGTTTACCACGGATTTCGGACCCCCCCCCCCCCCCCCCCCNCACCCACTTAAAGGTAGAAGGGCCGGGGGGGGTCCGAAATTCGCTGTGCGCTGTTGATCGGGGTGCGCAAATCCCAACCGTCCAAACTTGATTCTCGTTTAACATAGACGCATTCGTGCCCAAAACTTAGGAAAAATGGGTTTTTAACCCTTTCTTTTGCATTCTAACCCCCTTTACAAGAAATATCACTAACAACTTCTAAGGATGCTCCCCTAATCTACCTCATACCCCTTATTTATATTACAAAAGCGGTTTAAAACCCTTACAATACATCCCAAAACCTTAACCCTAACATGCCTAGGTTTGTCCACATTTGCGCCATATTTCTGCGAATCTTGTCGTGTGCACTTATTTTCCTCAAAATATGGCATGCTCTCCTTCTTGGTCCAATCTGCCTCATTTGTTGTGTTGTTCTCCCAGACATGCATGCTCCAACATGGCTTCATGTAGACTTCATCAAATGCACCCATCACATCTATTGACATCAACCACTCTTGTTGACATCAATGAAAAATAACTTACCATCAATATCGATCACAACTCTAGTATATCTCTAATGCTCCAAGGGTTGAAATCAATGACAAGCAATTGTCCAACAAAAGTTGCCTCAAACAAAGTTCATATGCAAAATTTATGGATGGTCAAAGTTCAGGTCAAACCAAGGGAAAAAGGAAAAAGTGAACATGGTCAAAGGTGACACATGTCACCACTGCAAGGGAAACACGTGGCATGAATGTACAACTGTACCATACATGCAGGTGGATGAATCATGTGTTGACATGTGGTAGACAACTAGTGATGAGGCATGTCTAGTTGGCAAGTGATGTGGAAATTCTTACAATCCAAGTGGATCAATAGTTTGTTGACACATGGAAAGGATAGACCAATGAGAGGTTGCCACGTGGAAAACTCCCATTGGCCATTATGGTTTATGTTTATAAAAATTTTGTTGGAGCCTGGAGGATCGAACCCGGGTATACCACAAACCAAACCAATGGACTAACCATCACACCAGTCATTTAGGACTTAACCACATAAGGGGTAGAATATATTTAAGGTTGTTTTGGTGGTCAATCGATTGGAAAAAGGGTTGATGGATAAGCCATCGACCCTAGTTATATGTATATCCAATGTAACCATGACCGTAAAGTTCACGGGGCTAAAACAAATATACAACCAAAATACTATATGTGTAATGTAAGTTAGAACCAAAAGCATTGATGGGGAAAGGTCCACAGGTTTGAACCTATGACCTCTTCTCCCATAACCCAAATTTTTAACCACTAGACCATAAGTTACATTTTTTTATAACAGACCAATAACTTTATTAATAATTTGATGCCTATTTAAGTGCCAAGTTTGGGCCACGGTTTCCCCGACCTAGGCTATTTAATGGGAAGAAAATTCAATGTCAAGGAGATGGAAATACGTGCCAAAGAGAGGGCCTACATATAGTTTCATGCCAAGTTAATAATTGTTCCTTGTTTTACGTGCAAGAGGAGTCCCTCTTTTGGGTTTGTCTTGTTTTGCATGCCATAAAGTTCTTTGAGGGAAGTATAGGGTGTTTATGCGCATTTTTCTCAGAATTTCGAGAGGAATCTGATGGTGATGTCTATTTTGTATAAAATTTTTATGTATGAAAAGTCTTAGTCCAGTTTTTCGTGTGTGAGACACTTAGTCTTGTTATATGTGAAAAAAGGAGTCTTTTGGCACCTATTTAGAACATAGTCGACTTTATACTCATTTTTCTTAGAGTTTCGCAAGGAATTCAATAATTACCTATGTTTTTTGGATTAAGCAACAAAATAAAAGGGTGTCTTCAAAAACTTGGCATTTGTAAGACCATTTATTGTAATTTTGGCATTTTGAGCATTAATAGAGCAGTTTATTTCTCTATATTTTGACACTTATTATTTCTACAAGTTATTCATCAATATTATTGAAGTTTATGGATAAGTAATACATTCACATGATATTTTGAAGATAGTCAAGTCGATCTTCAATTTTCCAATTTTGGTCATATGTTTATGTGTATTCTGAACTAATTGACATCTAAGGATTTTTAGGATGAATTGGTATCATAGTTTGTTGATATTTTGAATCAAGTTGGTATCATAACTCACTTGGTATTTTCAGATCATGTGGTATCAGAGTTGTTTTTGAAGTTTATTTTCAAGTGAATGCTTATAAGGTCCAAACTAGAGGAGGAATTTATCCTAGAGGAATTTATGAGTTATTGCACTTATAACATTCAATATTTTAATCAAGTAGAGGAGCAAATGAATTACAATTTTTATTATCAAACCTATGAGATATTATGGTTTTATTGTTCACACAATCATTCTTTGAGGTCTTGTAAGAACCTATGTTTTTGTTTCTCACATAGTCACGTCTTGCATAAGATATTAAATCTATAAATATTTATGACCAAAATTATTTCAAGAAAAACAAGAACCAAGAAAGAGATTTTGGTATTGGTTTTTGAAAGGTCTTCTTGGTGGAATAGCTCTTATGAATTCATTCCTATGGGAAGAATCAGATTTTTGTTGGTCATAATTTCTTTTCCTGCTATTTCTTTCATTGTTGATGGATCCTTTGAGAATATTGGAATATCTTTTAGTCTTTTCTTCATTTTCCTTTTTTGATGAATTTGTGACCTTAGTTCTTGCATCTCCCTCGAGGGTCTTTTTTTTCTTCCTAGCCAAGACTTATCTTGATGATTAGTGACCTTTGGAAAATGAGAATATTATCTAATATTTTAGTACTCTTTCCAAACTTCAACCTTCTATTTAGCTGATAAATGTTTTCCTCTAACTCCTTTCTTAAGGAAACAATTTCACCCTCTAACTTCTCACAATTTTCTTCCTTTTATTTCATCTAGATTCTCACCACTTCTTCTATCATTTTTTCCTCTTCTAGTTGAGTCTTCAGGATGATAAATGTCTTCTTTGTTTCTTCAATATCATGATCTTTATTTTCATGTTTCTACAGTTTCTCCTTCTTCTTTATATTCTTTTCCCTAAGACTTTCTATTTCTTCTAAAGAACTAACGAGTTCCACTTCAATATTCACTTCCTATGAATATAGATTTTCTTTATTATTATCTTCGTTTTGTCCATCAATAGGTTTTGTTTCCATGGTTATAAAGAGAGATTCTTCTTCTTCATCACTATCTTCCCTTACTTTGTATTTTCCAGGTCCTGATTTTAGCTTTCTCACAAATTGTGCTTCTTTTATCTCTGATTCATGATAGGAACAATAATTGGATCTCTCTTCATAAATGTTATGTAGTTTGTACCAAATACATTTATCTAATGTACACTTCATTACATTGAAAGTCTCAAAATGTGATAGGCCACTCAAAATGACATATACTTCTTTTTCATTGTTTTCACTTGACTCCTTCCCAAACTCATATACATATAGCCCATTGTGACTGATTCCAAAATACCAAACCCAAGAGCCTTCAAACATGTCTTCATTATTATACTTCATGATGCATAGTTTTTTCCATCGATCAAAGGAGATATGTTTGTAGGGAGACCTTCCTTACAATCCATATGTGTTAAAGATCTTCCTTCTAGTGGTTAAAATATTTTTGAAGGAACCTGCTCTAATATCAATTGTTGAACTTATGCTTATGCTGAGAGAGGGGGTGTGAATCAATATAATATATATTTTTAATGTTTTTAACCATTCATCAATCATTCATTAGATGATAAATAATAATCACATATAAACTCAAATCAAAATGCACATAGCTTAACATGGAAACCTAATTGGGAGAAAATCGTAAAAATTATCTTTATAAATTCATGTAGGAACCATCCTATTATTACAATATTTAAAGGCACCAATTTGATAGAGACACTAATCCCCTCACCTAATCACTAACTCAGTAGAACCTATAGGAACCAAGATATTTTTACAATATTTGCAGGAACCACCCTGCAAGAGACATAAATCCCCTCAACTGAGCACCAACTCAACAACACTTATATGCACCAACCTACTGGTACAATATTTTTAGGCACCAACTTGATGGAGACACCAATCCCCTCAAATAAGCACCAAATCAACAAGATAATGTGTAGGAACCAACCTACAAGAGACACCAATATCCTCAGCTGAACACCAACTTAGTAAGATTTGTATGACACCAACATAATATCCTCATACACAGAGTACTTTTGACTTCATATGCATGTTTCATACCATAGAAAAACATTCAAACCCTAGTCACATTTATCCATCATTCCCTAGAGATCCACACAACATCATTCCCAAAATATGATCCCAGAATGCAACATCACAACCTCAAAATAGTGCACTTTGCAACATTGCAGACCTTTAGTCCTTTGTAGTGTACCTTAAGAACATGCAAACCCCTCATACTTATCTTTCACACCATGTTGAGTCTCAGTTTTGACACTTCTAATGCCCTATATTACCTTCTATCTGAGCCTGTTTTACCTATTCCATGTGTATCTAATTGACTATTTCCTCCATAATACAATCGATGACCGTGTTCATGTGCATAAGAGGTAATTTATGATTAAAGCATGATTTGTTTAGTTTTATTGAGTTAATTCGATTAAATGATTGATTATGTATGATCCTAATCACTTTGAATTTTAAGCAGCATGATTCGGTACCCATTCTATTTCGGTACCAAGGCTCCACCTATTCCTGTATCAGCCTGTGCTAATCCGGTACTAGACATAATTCAGAATTTTTGAATGTTTCTAGAAAACAATCGAGCTCATGGGTTTTGTCTAGAGTGATTTTTTCATGTGGAAACTTGAGTTAGAATTCACCCAGCTCACATGTGTGGACCTCCAGCTTAGGGAGGATGATTTTGCCAAAATTAGCAAAAAAACTCAAACTGCCAAATTGTGCCTCTATTTTCGTGCATATGGTATAAGATCTAGAAATTATAATACATGGGTTTTGTCCATCATATGGAAAATTGATTAATACGCAAGAATGTTTTCAAAATTATAATTTTTGGGGAAGATATGGGTGGGGGACTAACTCGAATCTACCCAAATTGTTAAAAAACATAGATTTTTGGGATTTATCCTAAAATTGTAAAAAATGTTTTCTTAGCTTGGGGATTCGGTTTCATCCATTCCTACATGTATTTTATGTATAAATAAGACCTCATAGGTATGATTAGAGAGGGAATTATTATGATGTAAGATTGGTTCTTGAAGAAAGAGGAATTAGTATGTTGCAAATTGGATTTCTGAACCAACTCTTTTTGTAAATTTATTTGTTGAAGATCAATGGAAGTTTGAATTCAAGGATCCTATGTCTCTCTTAGCATTTATCATCTTCTGATCTAAAAGCTTCCATGTTGGCATTGGCAAGGGCCCACCGATCCATCTTGGTAAGCTCATTGTAAATTATTAGCATATATTTCTATTTCATGTACTTGTTGTTTTGATTTCATTTTTTATTTCACTGTTAGAATTGATTGCAAAGAGTGGCAGTACAGGAACAGTGGGAGTCCATCATTCGCATTACATAATCCATTAAATGGAACATCTCATTAAAAATTATGTTTCATGTGTAGAAATGAAGTAATTTCTAGAATTGCAAGATTGTAAGATTGTATTAAATTTTTGTTTGGGATGCATCAATTGATTTTGAAGTGTTTGTAGAAGTAGATAAGAATTTCTTGCAAGTTTGAAGTGAGTTATTACAAGAAATGAGATCAGACTTCATCTCTCACCTTCATGCACCATTTAATGAAGCCTCTCAATTATATTGACTATTTTCTGTACTACACAGGTTTGATTGGAGTAAATAGAGTTATGATTGCTTTGTGTTTAAGAGTGAATTGTTGATTATCATTTTCAATTGCTACAAGGAACAAGATCTGATTTCATATCTTCTTTTCATGAGCCTTTAATGAACAGATCTGTTATGTGAGCAAGAGCCTTTTCAATTGAGTGTTTGCTTAAGCATTTTACTATGAGCTTTATCTTTTGTTATTGTTGAAGTGTGCCCATATTTGCTTATTAGTTGATGTTAAGGATATTAGCTACAGATAACAGATTCAAAGTCCATCTTTCCACTTCATGAGCTTGTAAATGGACAAGTTATTATTTGAGCAAGATATTTTGGATGCATGATTGTTAAGATTTTGTTTGCAAGTTTTTCTTTCTGAATTTTGAAATGAGTGGAGAATGTTATTTGAAAAGTGTGAAAAAGACTGTTATGTCATTAATTGTTTCTTGATTGAGTTGTACTCATAATACATAGGAAACTATATGTTATTGGCACATACAGTGCATCAACTCTATTGATTATGAATCTCATTTGATAATTTATGTTTGGTAATATATTATGCAAATAATTGCACCAACATTTTGGCGTCATTGTCGGGGAGTTGTAAATGGTAATAGGTAGTATTAGAATCATATTTCTTTAATGGTTTTCGATTGGTTCTGTGGATGACCTAAGGGTGGAGAGAATATGGTAAGACGTGAGGAAAGAGCCCAGGCATCCACTTTGGTGGGGTTGCTCCAAAGTTAGGTTGTCCTCTCTTATTTTGATGCAAGTGTGTTTTTTTTTTGCAAATTTATTTTTATTTATGATAAGATAACGTGTGTGAACAGATAACCTGGTGACAGCAGGGTCCCAGTAACATAAGGAGTTCAAGTTTGGTGTGTTTTTATTTTGCAAATAGTTTTAAAATTTAGATCTTTAATGATAAATCATGTTTGGGGTGCTGTAAGAACCCCCCGAGTACTAATCTGTGTTGTGAAACAAGTATCATCAACTAGCTAGAGTAATTCAAGGATGATCAAGAGCTTGAAGAATGTTCCTCGAAGAACTTTCTTGCATTCTGGAAGTACCTGGGATATCCGCCTCTCAGGAAGTGCATATCTTCACGGCTGTCAAGAATCCAGTTGTCTCTCCACAGGAAGATTTGGAAGTCCCGTCAGATTCCTCTTGTCAATTTGTTGAGGAGAATAAAGAATCATGGATAGAATTCAATGGAGAGAAACTAGTGGAACCTGAGATTGAGGAGTCCTTATCATGCCTCTCAACAGATCTTGTATGTACTCCAAAGACCAATCATCTTGAAGAGGATAATCTGCATAGCATGGTAGAGGAGGACATTCAATGTGACCTAAGCAAAGAAGAGAAACAAGAATATAGTGATCCTATTGAAATATGGTTTCAATTAGTTATTAGGTCACACCACTCTTTTATTTATTGTTTGATCTCATCATCAAAGTAGTTGGTCCTTCATACTCTGGTATGCATTAAAATTTATCTTTTAAACCTAAGTATGGATATATTTCTAACCCTGTTACGCACGTGGCTTCACTGGAAGTATTCCTATACTTGAAGGACATTTTATTTTGTTAAAATAGAGTAGGATAGGTAAATAAATAAATAAATGTTGCACATAAGTACAATGCAACCTATATTTCATACTTTTCATAAATGGGAATGTAAAAATCTAATAAAGCAATCAGTTTAAGATCTTTTGTTCCTATAGTAGATTTCTTTTTAAAAGTTACGATGATTTTGTTTGGAATCTTATGAGAAGGGAATCTCTTCATCCTTCGAATGCACAGATAATAATGGAAGGGTTTCAAAAGCGGAAAAGGCATCCTTGTCAACGAAAGATAAAACTTAAGGGAGTGCTTCATGACCTATTTCTTCAAAATTCTTCTTTTTCCTTAAAGTTGTTAAAAATGATGCATTCATGCTTTATATTTACCTATATATTTTAAGACCGTTATTTCATAAGGATGATCAATTAAGTGATCTTTTAATAGCAGTTGAAATTGAATGTTCAGTCCAAACTATTTTATTCATAGCTAATAATTCGACTTTTGACATTTTCCCTAAATTTTTTGTTTTCAAGCATGAATAAAAATCCAGTTTTAATTAGTTTTATTGGTTTGTTTTTAGCAGGTGTTCACAATTTTTTGAGAAACCCTTTTTATCATCTCACATTGTTTGCATGGGGCCATGAAAAACCTTAGGTATGGGGGAGTGGTTGCTGAAACCTTCATATTATTTTTCAACTTCCGTTGGCGAGGCCAAATCAACATGTTTAGTGTTGGAATTTGATAGTCATTTCCAGAATTTCGGTACCATTCTATTTTGATACTGCATAATTGCGTTCATTTGGTACCAAAGGAGAAAGTCTTCATTCATCTGATACTAAACAACATTCCCATTCTCATCTGGTATTGTTCTCATCTGGTACTGATGGTCGCCTGTGTGCTCATCCGATACCAAAGGAGGAGGTCTGTGTTATTCCGGTATTGAACCACAACTTTATGTTATTTCGATATTGAAGCACAACCCTGCATCCATCTGGTACTTAGGTGATCCGGTACTGGTAATAAGGTTCTGGTAGCTCTAGTCATATATTCGATTTTTGTTGCTCGATTTAAGTACTAGGACATATAAATTCAACATTTTTCATTTTACTAAAGGAATTAGACTAATTATGCAATAAACATATGGTTACTCTTAATTATTGCATGCTCCCTACCATGAACTTTTGAAAGCCCTCATATACATCTCCTCGTATATTATCATTGATTTCCTTTGTGAAGTGGTTGTCGCCATGAATGAGAAAAAATCATCCATCATGTCACTTTGTTCCAATACTATCTATTACGGTAATGCATAAACATGTTTTCATACCAATTACTTATCTGGTACTGATGCCAAAGTGATATGACATTTTTCATGTGCTTAACATTGTTTTCACTTCAGGTAATTAGAGGTATGGGCTAATCTCTTCATGTTCTGTCTATCAAGGATCATTTAAGTCTTGTGTTGAATTGTTTTTACTCTCATGTACATCTTCCTCCTACATTTCTACACTCAACCCTAAATTAATCATCCTTGCTATCCTTTAAGAAGATATTTTCACATTTAGCTCTATATGATGATGGGTGCACTTGTCTTATTACCTCATCATTTTGAAGAAGTGATTTCTAATTGAAATATCCATTGAAAAGTGGTAACACCATTATGTCAAATACCAACCTAGTTGATTCAAACAAGTTTTTATCCAAGTTTTTCTTGGGAGGTATTGATGAAAACCTCATGTGGTGGACCGCCCTTGCAAAACCACAATGAACTTTCATGAGAACACTAATAGTATTAACTAGAGGGACCTCTTAGTCATTATCCAAGATATTACATTATACATTAAATAGCTGAGATTTAAGTTGAATGTGGATGATGTCACCCTTGGGATAATTGAAAACAATTAATTATGTACCTAATAAACTCTAAAACACTCTCATACCACCCGCCTTCCTTATACTCTAAAACTATCAATGAACAATATACATCATTCTAAATCTTTTGAGTAATATAACAAAAACGAAGTATCAGGAAGTACAAGTAAACCCGTCGAGGTACTAAACAAGCCTACTGGTAGTAGGGCCATGCTTGTATGGTACTAAGGTAAACCCATCAGGGTACTGAACAGGCCTGCTGGCAATGGGGCTATGTCGGGTAAAGGGAGTTGAAAAACATAAAGTGGCACACCTAAAAGTGAACAAAAACCCTTGGGTCTCATTCGGAAGCATTATAAAATCAAGGCTAGGAGATGACATTTATATCTCTCAGATGATGTTCTTAGGAACCTTCAAGTATCCACTTTAGAGTTCTATCTTTAAAATAAATAGGTTTTCATGAGAAGTGGGACCCTCAGTATGTGTAATTCACCTTACCTAAGTAAGAAGAGCTTCATATCTAAAAAATTGGATTAGAAACAAGTTAATCATCTTGGGATTATTCCTTTATGTGTTCCTCTCTTCAAATGATATCTAAACTATGCTTATATCACTTTTTTTTTAAAGGTAATCTAGCTAGGGAGGCCTATTAGTCAAAGTCATTTAGAAAACTCTTGGCCACTATCCTATAATCGTATTAGAGTCACATCCATACCTTTTTCCTAACTTTGATCAAAAACAGATTGGATAAGACTTAACGTCAAATCACTAACATATCTAATATATTACTCATGACTCCACTTTGTCACCATAACTACTTTTCCATGAGTAAGAATGTGAAGGATAAGCCAAGAATTTTATATTGTTTAATGAATTAAGCATGGGGGAATGTTGAGTCTCAATTTTGACACTTCTATTGCCCTATATTACCTTCTATCTGAGCCTATTTTACCTATTCCATGTGTATCTAATTTACTATTTCCTCCATAATACACTCGATGACCTTGTTCACGTGCATAAGAGGTAACTTATGATTAAAGCATGATTTGTTTAGTTTTATTGAGTTAATTCGATTAAATGATTGATTATGTATGATCCTAATCAATTTGAATCTTAAGAAACATGATCCGGTACCCAGTCTATTCCAGTACCAAGGCTCCATCTATTCCGGTACCAACCTGTGCTAATCCAGTACTAGACATAATTCAGAATTTTTGAATGTTTCTAGAAGAAAATCGGGCTCATGGGTTTTTTCTAGAGTGATGTTTAATGTGAAAAAATGTGTCAAAATTCACCCATCTCACACGTGTGGACCTCCATTTTAGGGGAATGATTCTGCCAAAATTAGCAAAAAAACTCAAATTGCCAACCTGTGCCTCGATTGTCGTGCATATGGTATAAGATATAGAAATTATAATACATGGGTTTTGTCCAGAATATGGAAAATTAAGTAATGCGTGAGAAGTTTTTCAAAATTATAATTGGTTTGGGAGATATGGGTGGCGGACTAACTCGAATCTGCCTAAATTGTCAAAAAACATAGATTTTTGGGATTTATCCTAAAATTGTAAAAATTGTTTTCTTAGCTGGGGGATTCAGTTTCATCCATTCCTCCATGCATTTTATGTATAAATAAGACCTCATAGGTTTGAGTAGAGATGGAATTATTATGATGTAATATTGGTTCTTGAAGAAAGAGAAATTAGTATGCCGCAAATTGGATTTCCGAACCAACACTTTTTGTAAATTTATTTGTTGAAGATCAATGGAAGTTTGAATTCAAGGATCTTGTGTGTCTATTAGAGTTTATCATATTCTTATCTAAAAGCTTCCATGTTAGCATCAATAAGGGCCCACTGATCCAGCTTGGTAAGCTCATTGTAAATTATTAGCATAGATTTCTATTTCATGTACTTGTTGTTTTGATTTCATTTTTGATTTCACTGTTAGAATTGATTGCAAAGAGTGACAATACATGAATAGTGGGAGTCCATCATTCACATTACATAAGCCATTAAATGGAACATCTCATTAAAAATTATGTTTCATGTGTAGAAATGAAGTAATTTCTAGAATTGCAAGATTGTAAGATTGTATTAAATTTGTGTTTGGGATGCATCAATTGATTTTGAAGTGTGTGCAGAATTAGATAAGAATTTCTTGCAAGTTTGAAGTGAGTTGTTACAAGAAATGAGATCGGACTTCATCTCTCACCTTCATGCACCATTTAATGAAGCCTCTCAATTATATTGACTATTTTCTGTACTACATAGGTTTGATTGGAGTAAATAGAGTTATGATTGCTTTGTGTTTAAG
This sequence comes from Picea engelmannii, assembly GCA_009831015.1. NCBI lineage: Eukaryota > Viridiplantae > Streptophyta > Pinopsida > Pinales > Pinaceae > Picea > Picea engelmannii. Next base: position 33,340 of record ML807009.1, on the reverse strand, counting down.
AGTGAATTGTTGATTATCGTTTTCAATTGCTAAAGGGAACAAGATCTGATTTCATCTCTTATTTTCAAGAGCCTATAATGAACAGATCTGTTATGTGAGCAAGAGCCTTTTCAATTGAGTGTTTTCTTAAGCATTTTACTATGAGCTTTATCTTTTGTTATTGTTGGAGTGTGCCCAGATTTGCTTGTTAGTTGTTGTTAAGGATATTAGCTACAGATAACAAATTCAAATTCCATCTTTCCACTTCATGATCTTGTAAATGGACAAGTTATTATCTAAGCAAAATCTTTTGGATGCATGATTATTAAGATTTTGTTTGCAAGTTTTTCTCTCTGAATTTTGAAATGAGTGTAGACTGTTATTTGAAAAGTGTGAAAAAGAGTGTTATGTCATTAATTGTTTGTTGATTGAGTTATACTCATAAGACATAGGAACCTATCTGTTATCGGCACATATAGTGCATCAACTCTATTGATTACAAATCTCTTTGATAATTTATGTTTGGTAATATATTATGCAAATAATTGCACCAACACACCCTTAGATCCAAAAAAGACTCCCCAGCTCCTCTATCACACCTCAAACTTGATCTATTTCTTAGATTCTCTTCAAATACGCACAACTATCCAGTATTTATAGTATTTTGGTCCTCACTTTTAGGGCCAACTTGAAAAGACTGGCTAAGTTGACCTGAATTTTCTGGTTGGGTTGATTGACAATTTTTTTTATATCCCCTCATTCCTATGGAGTTAGAGGGAATTCCATATACCATTGGAAATGTATAAGAATAATATTTACAACCATATAACCTATGCTCTCATTTAAACTAGGTATATAGGGAAAACATTCCTTCAAACATAGGGTATCCAAAATGAGCATCAAAAATCCGAAAAAAAAAAAATCCAACATCTCCATCTTACAAAATTTATCTTGGACATTTGTAGTATCCCCTTGTCTTTGACATCAATGACAACAATATTTACAACAAGAAATTAATGCACAAATAATGAGTTAGTATTTTGATAGGCATGTGCTCATATTTTGAAGTTAAGATCTAAAATTTGGATAAGATGTGAATGACACATATTTGTATATGATCACTACTTTTTAGAAAAGTTTGATGTCACACTAGTGTCTAAAACTAGAATGTAGTAAGTTCCATATTTTACTTTTATGCTAATAGAATACTAGTTATTTGATTGACACACTCTCATAATTTAGAGTTATGGTTTAAAATTTGGATATGTTGTAGATGACACATTCCTATATCTATTCACCAAATTTCAGAAAATTTTATTCATTCTAATTGTCATGACTAGGCCGCACCTAGTTTAAAGATCACATACAAAATTTTACAAAAACACGAGTTTAGCATTTTTGTTTAAATGTAGCCAGTATTTGGAATTAGAGTCTGAAATTTTTATACAATGTAGAGGACATATTTATTGTACTGTCCCTAAAAATTTCATCAAAATATAAATATATTAATATTAAGTAGTTCAATAAACTCAAACACAGAGCGTGATAGGAACAATCCATAATTTCCCCCACATGCATATTTTCCTAATTTTGCTTTCAGTATTCAAACTTCGAATTATGAATTGTAACTAGAAGGTCAAAATGAAATTATTATCTTGCATTATTTGAATTATGTAGCTTTTTAATCTACCCAATTAAATGAATAGTTTTGGGGTCTTAATAGTCACTTACTCATATCTTAACTATCTAAATATTTGATATGATTAGGGCCTTTGGATCTCTTATTTTTGGTCTTATGCAACTATTTGTAGAGTTGTTTGATCCATAGAACTATACATAGTATTTGTGAATGTAATGAGGTTTGCAAGCATTGGTCATTGATCCTAATAAGTTGATGGAAGTTTTATGTATATTGTATATTTATTCTCTCTTGACTATGTGTTGAATTGAAATATCTATTTAGTGTGGTTGTACTTTTGTTGTGAAATTCTAAACTATAGGTGGGTCATTCCTTCTTGCATCATAATATATCTATAGGTCATATGTATTTTGGTGGAGATTCATTACATAATGACACTATACATAGGAAAAGAGAGCAACATGAGAAGAAGAGATTAAAAAAATGAAACTAATGAAGGTAGTAGTAGTGATAAGAATTCAATGAGTTGCAATTACATATTTTCTATTTGTTATATAATATTTAAAAAATATGTATTTATTTTACAAAGGGTCACTTTCATAGTTCAAATTGTTACATAATGTATGTAAGATCCCCGCTATGATCTCTATTTTAATTAATGCTTAATGTAGATATTGTTGGATTACTGAGAGGGGGGGTGAATCAGTAATAGTCCTTTTTACTCATTTTTAACCACAATGTATATAAGTGTTGTTAACCTTATGATCAATTTACCAATATCATTCAATAAGTGCAGAATGCATAAACCATGAACAATGAGAAATCATACACATACACAGTACACTAGTATTTTTACATGGAAACCCAAAGCGGGAGAAAAACACGTAATACTTTTTCTTATATGTCTTTAAGAAGTACATTCATTGGAAGCACCGAATACCTTGTTTTCTATCTCCAACTGGAAGGAGGCTCCAACCCCCTAGATTCTCAAGCTACAACTTGAGGGAAGCTCCAACTCCAAAATTGTTGGCACAGGGGAAGACCGAGGGTTCAACGCTTCAATAGCTCACCAAAAAAACCCTAACTATCGATCCTTTCAGAAACAACTGCGAAGAAGATGAAGTCTCACCTGAGGTAGAGGTAGGGGTGGTTGCAGGACTCAAGTGTATCCAACCTAGCTGGGACAGATATCTGTGATTACACCACTCTAACAAAGCACTTAGTAGTTAACATTCATCAGTATTTAACCCTTATTCACATCACATATGCAAATACTAATTACAGAACAACGCCGTATTAAACCAAATCTAACACCTCTAAGAACGTTGTTGGGCCCTTCATTTTTGGGAAGGAATTGTGCAAGTTTTGACTAAGCACGAGTTGCACGAACTCCATCAGAGGCCGAGAGAAAGAGAAAAAAAAAGAAGTTGCGAAAGTTAGCACAACGCCAGCGAAGAAGCAAACGGTTGCAATGGAACAAGAAAGAGTCCAGGCTAAGAAGGAAGACACAAACCAGCTATATATAGGACTGAACATAATTGAAAAAGGGTTCGTTCATTCGTTCGTTTATTAGTTTGAGGGCCTGTTGGTTGGTTGGGTGGAATTGAGTCCAGTCGGTCATAGTCACCAGGTTTTGGGTTTTAGTTGTTTAGAATTGTTGTAAGTCGAAAGGAGAGGGGTCTGGGTCTATAATGAATTAGAAATTTCAGTTGGAGAATTAAAGCTTTGTGATAGGAGTCCAGAGCTAAGAGTCTGTAATGTGCCCTACTATGTAAATCTAAGTCTATAATCCAAGAAAGATCCTAAAGATAATATGAAGAAGGACCAGATTTACAAATATGTTGTGTCTTTGTATGTTTACTTATGCATTACAACATTTCCTTATGGCTTATGAGTTCTATTTTATGGTTCTAAGTTTGAATGCTTATGCGCAATGTACGTAGGCTCAATTCTTGTATTCATATGTTCCAGATCTACTCATGTCTCTTGCGCAAGGAATGGAATGAGTTATGAAGGGTCTACAGATCCTCTTTAGTCTTTTCCCTACCCTTCCCTATCTATCTATCTCAACAGCTCTTTGTGTGAGACTTTTTCTCTTCGAAGGAGATGAAAATGCCAGCACTCTAGACTACATGACATCTTTTGTTGGTAAGCTGAGAAGGACCTTGGTCTGATTAAACTCGTGCCAACAAAATGGTTCCGTTGCTGGGACCTGTGTAAAAAGGGAACCTGAAGGGAGAATTTTGTCACGAATCCATAGATCTGGAATTGATCAATGGTGGGAAAGGAACTGTGATGCCTTCATATGGAAATAAGAGGAATTGAGGAGAAAATCAGTGGAAAAAACTCATGAAGCAATATTTTACTCAGAAAGATCGAGCGGCCAGTACGAGATTTTCTGGGTTAAATTCCCAAAAGAATTTTTCCACTAGATAAAGAGGCTCCAAGAAGCTCAAGAGTTCCAGGGATGCGGAAAGAAGATCTATGCATGGGATACCGAAAAATTAGTAGCACTCCAGGGGATAGATTGCCCAGTTACACGAGTTGTGGATTTATGGGTTAGCACCATGCTAGAGGGATACATAATCGAATTTGCAGCTAAGAACCACCAGTATTTCTCATGGGTAGAGAAAATTTTCAAGAAAGGCACAAGGGGCAGACTATTGAGAGAAATCCCCCTGTGGATTAAGTTTTTCCTGATGGAGGAAGGAATGTTTATTATGTCCTCGACCGAGATGGCAGCGTAAACACCCTCGCTTGGGGTAGGGTGAGACGGGGTGAGATTCATGGCATGGAAGAGGGGAAGGGTTCTTTAAAAAATGGGGGGGAAACAACAAGAAATGGACTCAAGAGATGAGTGAGCCTTGAAGAGATCTGCCATAGTTGAGAAGTGGTGACACAGAAAGATCAAGAAAGAAGCAAGATAGTCTAAAAAGTTGAGGAAAGAAGGAGAATCAGGAGAGGTAGAGGAAACACAGATGGAAGAAATGCAAAAGATGAGAAGACAGGAACACTTGGCCAGTCAAATATTAAATAAGAGAGAAGAGAGGAGAGCAAGAAGTCCCTAGGAAGTGGGACGAGAAGGAGAAAGTGTGGATGTAGGAGAGGAGGAAGACGACATGAATCTTGGGGGAGAAAGAGAAGATCCAGCCCTAATAACAGGAGAGATTGAGAATTCGGCCAAAGATATCGTCCCAATGGAAGCTAACGAGACCCCCCAGATCAAAGAAAACTGCCCTGAAGCCAGTGGCGCCATCCCCAAATCGCCCATACCCCAAGTGCCTTCTATACAAGCAATATGTTTGATACTACCTTCTCTTACTAGTTCTATTCCAATACAATTAATTAGCCAGTGACAACTAGGAAGTGTAGGTACAGGGAGGATATTGGGATCCCCTGACAGATCGTAAGCAAGACCATTAGGGTTCATATTGATATGAGGAACAAGATCAACAATGGCCAGTCATGTGGGAGGTTTGATTGCTCGATACCCATAATTTTGGGGTAAGGGAGATGAAGACATTGAGCAACATTGGTTCCTGTGTGAAGTAATCTGGAGATCCAGAGGGACTCCAAATGAAAATAAGTTGGTTGAGTTCCATACTACCTTGAGAGGTCACGCTATCAAGTGGTACATGAAGACCATTGAACAAAGAGTGCTAGGCATGCAAGGGAAAGCATTAACACTTGACCAGGTACGAACGCGGTTCATAGTAGACTTCGAACTACCTTAGTCAGAACAACAGTCTATGTTTGAGTTACGCGACATCTAGCAGAGGGAAGGCGAATTAGCCTGAGAGTACAACTAGAAGTTTAAATATGCCATAGGAAGGTTGGAACATCCAATACACAAATAACATCAAAGGGAGTGGTACACTTAGTGGTTGTTTCCTCTGACTCAGATTCCACTAATGCAACAGTGGATATCCATGTTAAAAGATGCTTTAGAACAATAGATGAAGATTGAAGCTATGGTGGGATACCCTGGGAGCTTGAGAGTAAACTGACCCCTAGTAGATTTGAATCTGATGCAACTAAAAGGGAAGATATCGACACTTATAGAAAATATTCAGGAGCTTACGAAACCCAGACTAGAACGACCATAGTTTTTGTGCACTGGATGTTACACGAAAGGTCATATAGCAAACGAATGTCCACGGATGAGGGAACTGGAACCTTCCTAGAATATGATGGTAACCCCACTAGGACCCATGGGAGGAGTTGCGCAAGTGTCAATGAATTCTTCATTCCACGACCCCACCCAATACCATGCTTTCCCAGGAGGCCAAGCAGAACCAATAGAAGAATATTGTGAGATCTGTCGAATCCACGAGCATGGGCCAAGATAGTGCCTCATCATGCATAAATATTCGACAATACCAAACACAGTACACTGTGAGTTCTATGCATCTACCACGCATACTACCAATCAATGTAGATCATTGGATGCACTTGCAGACAGTTTAGACCGAACAACATTCAGGGTGAATGAAAACCCTTAGGGACTAGGAAGAGGTTGAGGAGGTGGAGCTGGAGGATATTTTAGAGGAGGAAGAACTGGGGGAAGAGGACCAAGAAAATGTTATAACTACGATGAACAAGGTCACTTGGCCAGAGATTGCCCTCATCCAAGGCAGCCATGGTGCTCCCACTGCAGAACCAACGGACACACAAATGAAGATTGCCTAGAGTTAATTTCAAAGTGGGAAGATAGAGTACGACAAAGAGGAACTAGCCTTATTAGCTCAGAGATATGGAGGCTTTCTAAGGGACAATTTCCCAACCTTAATATCATTACTCGAGGAGGAGGGAAGACAAGAACTGATGTTGATGCTCCACCTCAGATCCAGAAAGTAGCACCTGAGGGAGATAGGTATGACCCCCTAAAGCAAAGTTGTTCTTTAAATATGCCATAGAAGTATTCTAGAATATTCCTAGTCATGAAATGTGAGAGAACCCCCCCCAACTGACTGTTTACCCTAAGATGGAACAAGTCCTTGATTCACCAACTGCACCCAGAAACCTTGTAATCATACCAAGATAGCCTGATCAACCTCAAAATGAAGTTGACCTTTGGTTCCAATTATTCTGTAATATTTTAGAGAATTATCAACTAACAGAAAAATTTTGTAATGCGTTGTACCTAGTCTTAGGGAATGAAGAAACCTCAGAAGCAAGGATAAGGGCTAATATTCCTGAGAAGAGTACTCAGAGAGTGCAGTGAAGAAAAGTACAAACTGGAAAAGAATTTCGACTAGTAGCCCATTTAGATGAGTTCAAAATTAAGGACATCATGTTGGACCTAGGGTCATATGTGAACATTCTGCCTAAGAATACCTAGGAAGCCTTGGGAAAACTGAGATTGACATATTCAACAATTCAGTTAAGAATGGAAAACCAATATTGTATCTTCCCCATAGGAAGACTGGGGAATGTGGAAATCGACATAGTAGGAGTAAAAACAGTAGTTGACTTTGAAGTCATTGAGATCATGGGAGATAAGGACCCCTACCCTACACTACTTGGCATCAATTGGTCCTATGAAAATTATGCAATAATTGATTTAAATAAATACACCATGACTTTCGAAGCTGAAGGCATCAAGGTAGTTCAACCTTTGGATCCATATGTAGGACCCAGGTACACAGAACCAATAGACAATAATATGAAGGGAGAAGACTTGGACCAGTTGTACACTATAACAGCTAGGACAAGAGATGATTATATAAACCCTACTGCTGATGGATTAGTAAGTTGGAGAAGTATATAGTCAGCATATGAAGATTCAGAATTGGATTTTGATAGTTGGAAACAAGGTTCGCACGAAATATTCTCAAGAAGATGCACAACCGTCCGAATGACCATATGGGTTGGGACCAAAGTTAGATAACACCCAGTATATGATGGTACCTCAGAGCTAGACAATTTTTTCCAGAACATGGAAGAGAACGTGGGAGAAGATCAAAGAATCTTGGTACTAGATGTATCTTTTTAGAACAGCCCCGCGAGATGGTGGGCCACCCATAAATATGTACTCAGAACTTGGGATGAGATAAAGAAAGTTATCAAGTATAGGTTTTGGAATAAGCAGCAGCTAGAATCAGAGATGCAAATGGATCTCCAAGTGGCACAACTGTTCAGTGGAGAATCGAACCCTAGAATACACATTGAATAGTGCACGACAAAGTGGCAGGCTATGGAGATACCCTCTCACTTCTGGGTTCAGGTATTTCTCCACTCTCTAGGCCCAGTCCCAAAAGCTTGGTTTATACATGAGGAAACTAGAAGATAGACCAACGAATGGAAAACATTTTCATCTCAATTTTGCAAGGATTTCTCATTCATAAGTAAGTACCCTGAGCTTGAACTAGCCCTACGAAAAATTAAATAACTTATTTTTACATATAATGGTAATAAGAGATCAAACCTTGTAGTGTGTCCAAAGCATACCCAAGAACTTTAGAATAAACTCCACTTACCCTTGACTGAGAACCCTATAGAATGCTATCAGATTAGCTAAGATTAAGAAATCCTAGATGACTTAGAGGAACTGAGAAACCTAACCATCAAAGAGACAAAGGGGAGTAGAGAAATCCAAAAGACCATATCCAACTAGACCGATAGTTCCTACAAACACCCATTAAAGTTGCGTAGACTCAACATAGGGATTGCAGAGTAACCCAAGATAGTTATGGTGGGATATTACTGGGATGAACCAACTAGTCAGGAAATATAAAGTTTACTATGGGAATACGAGGATTTGTTCCCAAAAACATTTTCAGAATTAAAGGGAACCAAAGGAGTCATGGGAGAAATGAAGATTGAGTTAAAACCAGGATCCAAGCTTGTCAGACATAGACCATATTGTCTTAACCCAAGAGTGAAAGAGAAATTTAAGAAGGAGATCGATAAGATGTTAGAAGCAGGTCTCATTTTTAGGGTAGAATAAGTAGAGTGGGTCAACCCTATAGTCATTCAAAGAAAGAAAGACACTAAGGATATTGGAGTCTGTGTGGGCTACAAAAGCCTCAACTCTGCCTGTGTGCATGACCCCTTCCCAACACCCTTTACCGATGAGGTGCTAGAACAAGTTGTGGGGAAGGAAGCATACTCATTTACAGATGGATTTTCAGGATACCATCAAGTCAAGATTGTTGAGGAAGAGAAAAGAAAGACCACTTTCATTACAGAATGGGGATATTTTTCATACAACGTGATGCCATTTGGCTTAAAGAACGCCCCTGTAGTCTTCTCCGGGATTGTGATAGAAACCTTTA
>ML807009.1:0-24345 GCA_009831015.1 Picea engelmannii | reverse complement strand
ACAGTCTTGGAGTGATGAACTCTACAGGCACCACTACCTCGCTCCCATAAACTAATTGGAATGGTGTGTATCTATGGAGTTTATTTGTGGTTGTCCTGTATGTCCATAGTATATTTCAAACTCTATCATCTTGGTCCTCCTGATTTGCACAACAAAACTTTGTTAGTCCTCTTTCTAGAATCTTGTTGAAGGCTTCAACTATTTCGTTGGCCTGTGGATGGTAAGGACTGCTCTTGTGATGCTAGATCAGAAATTCTAATGTAAGTGTTGCTATAGTGATGCTAATGAAATGAGCTCCCTGATCGCGGGTTAGACTCCTGGGACATTTGAACCAGGTGATGATATTCTCGAAAATGAACCTAGCAATAGTATTTGTTGAATAGTCATGTACCGCTGCTACTTTTTCCCAACGGATAAGGTATTCAGTCACAGTAATGATGTACCTAGACTTTGAATTTTTGGTTGAGGGTGTTAGCTCCCAAAATGAAACCATCCTTTTGGTCGAGTTTTTTGGTGGATAACATGGCTATTGGTAGTTTCCTCAATTCATTTTTGAGTTTTTCTAGCTGCAAAACTTAGGTTTTGGTTTTTGTCTTAGAAAATAATATGACCCATAAAAGTCTTCTTTTCAAAATTTTCATAATTCACTTTCAACAGCTAACATGTGTCCAAAAGATGAGTGTTAGCTGGGGAAAGTGGCGACTTTCAGCAGCTAAGGAGCGTCTCTCATAAGTCTGTGCGTTGGTGAAAGTGTTGAATTCCAAAATATCCAAAGAAGCAGTGTTACGGGTCGTGCGTTGGTGAAAGCGGTAAGTATCAACAGCTAAGGGGAATTTTCTACGGGCCGTTGGTTGGAGAAAGAGGGAATCATGTGCTCTTATCCAAGTTTCAAAATCAAATCATGATGTGATCAAATCATGCCATGCGATCAGAAGGACACGCTGGTGAAAGTGGGTAATAATTTAAACTCGAGTTCCATGTCCCAGTCGGATTACATCTCGGATCCGACTCAGAAACTCATGCTCCACAATCATGGCATCAGGAATGGAAAGTTCAAATTCAAAGGCGCAGAGCTGACTCCCGAGTGCTTCCAACAATGCAATACCTCGGCCCAAATATCAGTTTCCTGATTCATGTATGCAAATTCGTTTGGGGTTTTCAAGCTACAGAATGGCGAGGAGACGCAGCGGTTCTCTACTCAGGAAAGATATGGACAACCTATCTTTTTTACAAACACATCCCGAAGTCCAGAATCATTTTTCAAACGTAGGGTGTATTGAATTCATTGAGAGGTTGCAAAATTGTTGCCACCAGTCCACAGTAGAATCTTTTGCCAAGACTTTCGATGGGAACAAAGCTCGTGTTGGGTCCTTGGAAATCATAGTAGATGAAGCTACCATTGTTGCAGCAACAATCCTACCAAGAACGGGCCAGAGTTGGTTCAAAACCACTGCCCCTAAAAATTTGAATTTCAGATCTTATTTGAAAGAAGATTTTAGGAACAACACATGGAAAAAGGGTATGCTGGTTTCTTATCTAGAAGAGGAATGGAAGGAGTTGTTTAAGGGCATCCAACTCTACATTACCTCAGAGGGTAGGTATGAAAAACTCATGATGTATCACTTCAAACTCCTGGACCATTTCACAGGCAAGACTCTCCTCAATTTACCTTTTTTCCTACATAAGAGTTTGACTAAGGTTTGCAAGAAGATCAGGGCTCAACCCTTGAGCATGAAGAATACTCTATGCCACTTTGGCCTCATTAAATTGATCATTCTGGAGGAATTAAAATAGAAGGGAAGGAGCTGGGAGCATTTTCTATTCTGGGAGGGTTTTGAAACACAGACTTGGCCTACAAATGAATAGGGGAAAGGTTCAAAGAAATAGTCTTCTCCTTAAAGTAGTTCAAGGAAGAGGAGGACCTTGCCAGGACCTCCAGAAGATAGAATCTCTAGAGTGAAGTCCCACAGGTCAAAGAAAAGGTTAAGCTTTGAAACCACTGCAAAACAGCCCACAGAGCAGCCTAGAAAGAAGAGGACCAATATATTAAACTTACGCTATACATATTCATAACCAGAGCAACAAGATCAATGCCCTGTCACCAAGAGTCCTGAGAAGTCAACTGAGTGTGCACAAAACTATGAGACCTTCACTCATACAGAGGAAGGAGAAACATCAAAAATATCCAAGTCAAAGAAGTCTCAGAAAATCAAGCATCTGAAAGAGGTAATCACACAGCAAGAGGTTTTGGAACGGGTAATCAAAGAAAGGTATAAGAAGTTGTCTGATAACTTCGCTAAAACCAATGTTGCATTTGAGAGATTGGCTAGAGAAAGTGTTAAAGAGAAGAAGAGAAAGAAAAAACTCACCAAATATTACAATAGTCTGTGGTGGCTTGCCAAACATCTTAAAAGGAAGATAAGAAGATTGAAACAAAAGCAAAGAAAAAAATCCCATCCAGATCTGAAGGTACTTGCTCAAGTCACTGTTAATATGCAAGGTGAGAAACCGGAGGCACACTGAGTTTTGATGAAATCAAAATTTTGAAGTTGAAAACTCGTTTTGGGCGCAGTCAGGTCTTTCACCAGTGCAAAGCGATATTTTATGACCCGTTAGCTGTTGAAAGTGGCGACTTTCAACAACTAACCAACGAAATATTAAACGAGTTAGCTGTTGAAAGCTGGAAAAGTATTTTTGAAGCCAAGGACAGAACAGGTCATTCCAAACAGGTTATGAAGGAGTTCCAGTGTATCAAGGGAATGAAAATTGCTTGCAAAGGATTCGACATCAGAGATTTGAGGGAATTTTGGAAACCACATGTAAAACAAACTTCCTCAAATATTGATCATGAACAATGAAGAAATCAAACTGTCAAGACAGGTGTTTTGCCACATTGCATCACATCAAAGATTCCAGGAGCTGAAGGGTGCAGATGGTGAATTCTTGAGATAAAAGATAATTCGAGTGCTAAGTTTATTTGTTTAGTCTTTATCTCCAAAGTTGTTTAGTTAGATTTGAATTACTTTTATTAAATATAGATCCATGTTTTTAGGATCTGTCAAACTGATTGTAAGATGCTATAAATGCCTACTTTTGATATGAGATAAGTGTTCAAACTGGGAGATATGTTTATGCCATTGTTTAGACTCTTTTTGCAGAAATAAAGTTCAGTTTTCTTTCGCTTGCAATATCAGAATTGTTCATCTTTCATTTTTCTGTACTTTGCTTTCAGTTTATTTTAGTTCATAAAGACTGTTATCTCTTTATTGAACTCATAGACTTGAAATTAAAGGATTTCCCTCTGTCTTGTATTAATCCCTACATTCCCTTGTATTGGAAAATCAAGAGTAGTGTTCTCCATCCTCTTTTTCAATTATTGAATCTGATTATTGTTTCCTAAAAGCACTGTATCTTTAGAAGTGTAATAAGTTGTTTTTTACATAAATCATTAAAGACCCCATTGTCCCAAACACATAAAACCATTATTTCTAAGTTACCAAGCATCCTTAGCCTACAACCCTAAGGAGTTTCTTGGAGTGATAACAGTGGGGTTGATTGGTCCAATGAAGTCAACTGCCCATTTCTCAAATTCTTGTTGAGCCCTAACTGGTTGTAGTGGTAGTTCATCTCGGTGTGATGGCTTGCCCAACTATTGACAAACATCACACGATCTAGCATATAATTTTGCATCCTTGAAGAATGTTTCCCACCAAATTCCAACCTGTAGATCTTTCTTTGTCGTGGCCTTTCCTCCTATGTGGACTCCTGTAATTCCACTATGGCATTCCCAGAGTATATCCCTCCTTTCATGATCCAAGATGCATCATCTGAGGATGTTTTCTAGTCCTAGTTTATACAATTGTCCGAAAAGAAATTGGTAATCTACTACTCTAATGACCATATGGAATTTCTGGGTTGCGAAATATGTTTCAGGGCAAGCCCCTATACTTAGAAAGATTGTTATGTCCTCTAGATATTCTGGTATGGCCTTAATCCTGTATAAATATGCATCATCCATTGCTCCACCACTTTCTCCCGACTCTAGCCTAAATAGATGATCAGGTGTGACATTACATCATCCTATCTTGATGACGACTTCAAAGGAAAAATTCCTGAAATAACAACAACCATCTACAAATTCTCCCTTCCAACACAAGTTTGTTAACTAGGTATTTCAATGCGTAATGATCAGTAACGAATGTGAAGTGAGACCCTAATATATAGTGTCAAAATTTCTGTAAAACATAAATCATTTCTAAGCCTTCCCTTTCGGTTGTTGCATAGTTGTGTTCTACTTGTGACAACTTTCGACTCACAAAATAAATAGGGTGATCCATACCTCCATCTCTAGGTTGCATTAAGATAGCTCCTAAGGAAATTCCTGAAGCATCTACATGGACATGAAATTCGTTCTCCCAGTCTGGGAATACCAGAATCAGTGCCATAATGAGTTTCTTCTTAAGTATCTCAAATGATTTATCACATTCGTGAGCCCATTGGAATGGTTCAACCATTTTCAGGAGGTTTTCCAGAGGTGCAGTAATGTTGGCATATCTTTGAATGAACCTACGATAGTAACCTGTGTGTTCTAGTGTGGAGCGCAACTGTTTAGCACTCATAGGTGTTGTCATATTCACAATGATCAAAACTTTGGGTGGGTCTACCAATACTCCTTCTCGACAGACTATGTGGCCCAACAAATTTCTATGTGGCACACAAAATATAGACTTTCTGAGATTTAATGAGATTTGCAATTCTCTGCATTTGTCAAACATTAGCCTTAATAGTGATATATGTTCCTTAAGTAGGCTATATATTGTCCAATAATCCATATAGACTTCTATAAATTTTTGAATGAAATCTCTAAAGGTTTCTATCACAATCCCGGAGAAGACTACAGGGGCGTTCTTTAAGCCAAATGGCATCACGTTGTATGAAAAATATCCCCATTCTGTAATGAAAGTGGTCTTTCTTTTCTCTTCCTCAACAATCTTGACTTGATGGTATCCTGAAAATCCATCTGTAAATGAGTATGCTTCCTTCCCCACAACTTGTTCTAGCACCTCATCGGTAAAGGGTGTTGGGAAGGGGTCATGCACACAGGCAGAGTTGAGGCTTTTGTAGCCCACACAGACTCCAATATCCTTAGTGTCTTTCTTTCTTTGAATGACTATAGGGTTGACCCACTCTACTTATTCTACCCTAAAAATGAGACCTGCTTCTAACATCTTATCGATCTCCTTCTTAAATTTCTCTTTCACTCTTGGGTTAAGACAATATGGTCTATGTCTGACAAGCTTGGATCCTGGTTTTAACTCAATCTTCATTTCTCCCATGACTCCTTTGGTTCCCTTTAATTCTGAAAATGTTTTTGGGAACAAATCCTCGTATTCCCATAGTAAACTTTATATTTCCTGACTAGTTGGTTCATCCCAGTAATATCCCACCATAACTATCTTGGGTTACTCTGCAATCCCTATGTTGAGTCTACGCAACTTTAATGGGTGTTTGTAGGAACTATCGGTCTAGTTGGATATGGTCTTTTGGATTTCTCTACTCCCCTTTGTCTCTTTGATGGTTAGGTTTCTCAGTTCCTCTAAGTCATCTAGGATTTCTTAATCTTAGCTAATCTGATAGCATTCTATAGGGTTCTCAGTCAAGGGTAAGTGGAGTTTATTCTAAAGTTCTTGGGTATGCTTTGGACACACTACAAGGTTTGATCTCTTATTACCATTATATGTAAAAATAAGTTATTTAATTTTTCGTAGGGCTAGTTCAAGCTCAGGGTACTTACTTATGAATGAGAAATCCTTGCAAAATTGAGATGAAAATGTTTTCCATTCGTTGGTCTATCTTCTAGTTTCCTCATGTATAAACCAAGCTTTTGGGACTGGGCCTAGAGAGTGGAGAAATACCTGAACCCAGAAGTGAGAGGGTATCTCCATAGCCTGCCACTTTGTCGTGCACTATTCAATGTGTATTCTAGGGTTCGATTCTCCACTGAACAGTTGTGCCACTTGGAGATCCATTTGCATCTCTGATTCTAGCTGCTGCTTATTCCAAAACCTATACTTGATAACTTTCTTTATCTCATCCCAAGTTCTGAGTACATATTTATGGGTGGCCCACCATCTCGCGGGGCTGTTCTAAAAAGATACATCTAGTACCAAGATTCTTTGATCTTCTCCCACGTTCTCTTCCATGTTCTGGAAAAAATTGTCTAGCTCTGAGGTACCATCATATACTGGGTGTTATCTAACTTTGGTCCCAACCCATATGGTCATTCGGACGGTTGTGCATCTTCTTGAGAATATTTCGTGCGAACCTTGTTTCCAACTATCAAAATCCAATTCTGAATCTTCATATGCTGACTATATACTTCTCCAACTTACTAATCCATCAGCAGTAGGGTTTATATAATCATCTCTTGTCCTAGCTGTTATAGTGTACAACTGGTCCAAGTCTTCTCCCTTCATATTATTGTCTATTGGTTCTGTGTACCTGGGTCCTACATATGGATCCAAAGGTTGAACTACCTTGATGCCTTCAGCTTCGAAAGTCATGGTGTATTTATTTAAATCAATTATTGCATAATTTTCATAGGACCAATTGATGCCAAGTAGTGTAGGGTAGGGGTCCTTATCTCCCATGATCTCAATGACTTCAAAGTCAACTACTGTTTTTACTCCTACTATGTCGATTTCCACATTCCCCAGTCTTCCTATGGGGAAGATACAATATTGGTTTTCCATTCTTAACTGAATTGTTGAATATGTCAATCTCAGTTTTCCCAAGGCTTCCTAGGTATTCTTAGGCAGAATGTTCACATATGACCCTAGGTCCAACATGATGTCCTTAATTTTGAACTCATCTAAATGGGCTACTAGTCGAAATTCTTTTCCAGTTTGTACTTTTCTTCACTGCACTCTCTGAGTACTCTTCTCAGGAATATTAGCCCTTATCCTTGCTTCTGAGGTTTCTTCATTCCCTAAGACTAGGTACAACGCATTACAAAATTTTTCTGTTAGTTGATAATTCTCTAAAATATTACAGAATAATTGGAACCAAAGGTCAACTTCATTTTGAGGTTGATCAGGCTATCTTGGTATGATTACAAGGTTTCTGGGTGCAGTTGGTGAATCAAGGACTTGTTCCATCTTAGGGTAAACAGTCAGTTGGGGGGGGTTCTCTCACATTTCATGACTAGGAATATTCTAGAATACTTCTATGGCATATTTAAAGAACAACTTTGCTTTAGGGGGTCATACCTATCTCCCTCAGGTGCTACTTTCTGGATCTGAGGTGGAGCATCAACATCAGTTCTTGTCTTCCCTCCTCCTCGAGTAATGATATTAAGGTTGGGAAATTGTCCCTTAGAAAGCCTCCATATCTCTGAGCTAATAAGGCTAGTTCCTCTTTGTCGTACTCTATCTTCCCACTTTGAAATTAACTCTAGGCAATCTTCATTTGTGTGTCCGTTGGTTCTGCAGTGGGAGCACCATGGCTGCCTTGGATGAGGGCAATCTCTGGCCAAGTGACCTTGTTCATCGTAGTTATAACATTTTCTTGGTCCTCTTCCCCCAGTTCTTCCTCCTCTAAAATATCCTCCAGCTCCACCTCCTCAACCTCTTCCTAGTCCCTAAGGGTTTTCATTCACCCTGAATGTTGTTCGGTCTAAACTGTCTGCAAGTGCATCCAATGATCTACATTGATTGGTAGTATGCGTGGTAGATGCATAGAACTCACAGTGTACTGTGTTTGGTATTGTCGAATATTTATGCATGATGAGGCACTATCTTGGCCCATGCTCGTGGATTCGACAGATCTCACAATATTCTTCTATTGGTTCTGCTTGGCCTCCTGGGAAAGCATGGTATTGGGTGGGGTCGTGGAATGAAGAATTCATTGACACTTGCGCAACTCCTCCCATGGGTCCTAGTGGGGTTACCATCATATTCTAGGAAGGTTCCAGTTCCCTCATCCGTGGACATTCGTTTGCTATATGACCTTTCGTGTAACATCCAGTGCACAAAAACTATGGTCGTTCTAGTCTGGGTTTCGTAAGCTCCTGAATATTTTCTATAAGTGTCGATATCTTCCCTTTTAGTTGCATCAGATTCAAATCTACTAGGGGTCAGTTTACTCTCAAGCTCCCAGGGTATCCCACCATAGCTTCAATCTTCATCTATTGTTCTAAAGCATCTTTTAACATGGATATCCACTGTTGCATTAGTGGAATCTGAGTCAGAGGAAACAACCACTAAGTGTACCACTCCCTTTGATGTTATTTGTGTATTGGATGTTCCAACCTTCCTATGGCATATTTAAACTTCTAGTTGTACTCTCAGGCTAATTCGCCTTCCCTCTGCTAGATGTCGCGTAACTCAAACATAGACTGTTGTTCTGACTAAGGTAGTTCGAAGTCTACTATGAACCGCGTTCGTACCTGGTCAAGTGTTAATGCTTTCCCTTGCATGCCTAGCACTCTTTGTTCAATGGTCTTCATGTACCACTTGATAGCGTGACCTCTCAAGGTAGTATGGAACTCAACCAACTTATTTTCATTTGGAGTCCCTCTGGATCTCCAGATTACTTCACACAGGAACCAATGTTGCTCAATGTCTTCATCTCCCTTACCCCAAAATTATGGGTATCGAGCAATCAAACCTCCCACATGACTGGCCATTGTTGATCTTGTTCCTCATATCAATATGAACCCTAATGGTCTTGCTTACGATCTGTCAGGGGATCCCAATATCCTCCCTGTACCTACACTTCCTAGTTGTCACTGGCTAATTAATTGTATTGGAATAGAACTAGTAAGAGAAGGTAGTATCAAACATATTGCTTGTATAGAAGGCACTTGGGGTATGGGCGATTTGGGGATGGCGCCACTGGCTTCAGGGCAGTTTTCTTTGATCTGGGGGGTCTCGTTAGCTTCCATTGGGACGATATCTTTGGCCGAATTCTCAATCTCTCCTGTTATTAGGGCTGGATCTTCTCTTTCTCCCCCAAGATTCATGTCGTCTTCCTCCTCTCCTACATCCACACTTTCTCCTTCTCGTCCCACTTCCTAGGGACTTCTTGCTCTCCTCTCTTCTCTCTTATTTAATATTTGACTGGCCAAGTGTTCCTGTCTTCTCATCTTTTGCATTTCTTCCATCTGTGTTTCCTCTACCTCTCCTGATTCTCCTTCTTTCCTCAACTTTTTAGACTATCTTGCTTCTTTCTTGATCTTTCTGTGTCACCACTTCTCAACTATGGCAGATCTCTTCAAGGCTCACTCATCTCTTGAGTCCATTTCTTGTTGTTTCCCCCCCATTTTTTAAAGAACCCTTCCCCTCTTCCATGCCATGAATCTCACCCCGTCTCACCCTACCCCAAGCGAGGGTGTTTACGCTGCCATCTCGGTCGAGGACATAATAAACATTCCTTCCTCCATCAGGAAAAACTTAATCCACAGGGGGATTTCTCTCAATAGTCTGCCCCTTGTGCCTTTCTTGAAAATTTTCTCTACCCATGAGAAATACTGGTGGTTCTTAGCTGCAAATTCGATTATGTATCCCTCTAGCATGGTGCTAACCCATAAATCCACAACTCGTGTAACTGGGCAATCTATCCCCTGGAGTGCTACTAATTTTTCGGTATCCCATGCATAGATCTTCTTTCCGCATCCCTGGAACTCTTGAGCTTCTTGGAGCCTCTTTATCTAGTGGAAAAATTCTTTTGGGAATTTAACCCAGAAAATCTCGTACTGGCCGCTCGATCTTTCTGAGTAAAATATTGCTTCATGAGTTTTTTCCACTGATTTTCTCCTCAATTCCTCTTATTTCCATATGAAGGCATCACAGTTCCTTTCCCACCATTGATCAATTCCAGATCTATGGATTCGTGACAAAATTCTCCCTTCAGGTTCCCTTTTTACACAGGTCCCAGCAACGGAACCATTTTGTTGGCACGAGTTTAATCAGACCAAGGTCCTTCTCAGCTTACCAACAAAAGATGTCATGTAGTCTAGAGTGCTGGCATTTTCATCTCCTTCGAAGAGAAAAAGTCTCACACAAAGAGCTGTTGAGATAGATAGATAGGGAAGGGTAGGGAAAAGACTAAAGAGGATCTGTAGACCCTTCATAACTCATTCCATTCCTTGCGCAAGAGACATGAGTAGATCTGGAACATATGAATACAAGAATTGAGCCTACGTACATTGCGCATAAGCATTCAAACTTAGAACCATAAAATAGAACTCATAAGCCATAAGGAAATGTTGTAATGCATAAGTAAACATACAAAGACACAACATATTTGTAAATCTGGTCCTTCTTCATATTATCTTTAGGATCTTTCTTGGATTATAGACTTAGATTTACATAGTAGGGCACATTACAGACTCTTAGCTCTGGACTCCTATCACAAAGCTTTAATTCTCCAACTGAAATTTCTAATTCATTATAGACCCAGACCCCTCTCCTTTCGACTTACAACAATTCTAAACAACTAAAACCCAAAACCTGGTGACTATGACCGACTGGACTCAATTCCACCCAACCAACCAACAGGCCCTCAAACTAATAAACGAACGAATGAACGAACCCTTTTTCAATTATGTTCAGTCCTATATATAGCTGGTTTGTGTCTTCCTTCTTAGCCTGGACTCTTTCTTGTTCCATTGCAACCGTTTGCTTCTTCGCTGGCGTTGTGCTAACTTTCGCAACTTCTTTTTTTTTCTCTTTCTCTCGGCCTCTGATGGAGTTCGTGCAACTCGTGCTTAGTCAAAACTTGCACAATTCCTTCCCAAAAATGAAGGGCCCAACAACGTTCTTAGAGGTGTTAGATTTGGTTTAATACGGCGTTGTTCTGTAATTAGTATTTGCATATGTGATGTGAATAAGGGTTAAATACTGATGAATGTTAACTACTAAGTGCTTTGTTAGAGTGGTGTAATCACAGATATCTGTCCCAGCTAGGTTGGATACACTTGAGTCCTGCAACCACCCCTACCTCTACCTCAGGTGAGACTTCATCTTCTTCGCAGTTGTTTCTGAAAGGATCGATAGTTAGGGTTTTTTTGGTGAGCTATTGAAGCGTTGAACCCTCGGTCTTCCCCTGTGCCAACAATTTTGGAGTTGGAGCTTCCCTCAAGTTGTAGCTTGAGAATCTAGGGGGTTGGAGCCTCCTTCCAGTTGGAGATAGAAAACAAGGTATTCGGTGCTTCCAATGAATGTACTTCTTAAAGACATATAAGAAAAAGTATTACGTGTTTTTCTCCCGCTTTGGGTTTCCATGTAAAAATACTAGTGTACTGTGTATGTGTATGATTTCTCATTGTTCATGGTTTATGCATTCTGCACTTATTGAATGATATTGGTAAATTGATCATAAGGTTAACAACACTTATATACATTGTGGTTAAAAATGAGTAAAAAGGACTATTACTGATTCACCCCCCCTCTCAGTAATCCAACAATATCTACATTAAGCATTAATTAAAATAGAGATCATAGCGGGGATCTTACATACATTATGTAACAATTTGAACTATGAAAGTGACCCTTTGTAAAATAAATACATATTTTTTAAATATTATATAACAAATAGAAAATATGTAATTGCAACTCATTGAATTCTTATCACTACTACTACCTTCATTAGTTTCATTTTTTTAATCTCTTCTTCTCATGTTGCTCTCTTTTCCTATGTATAGTGTCATTATGTAATGAATCTCCACCAAAATACATATGACCTATAGATATATTATGATGCAAGAAGGAATGACCCACCTATAGTTTAGAATTTCACAACAAAAGTACAACCACACTAAATAGATATTTCAATTCAACACATAGTCAAGAGAGAATAAATATACAATATACATAAAACTTCCATCAACTTATTAGGATCAATGACCAATGCTTGCAAACCTCATTACATTCACAAATACTATGTATAGTTCTATGGATCAAACAACTCTACAAATAGTTGCATAAGACCAAAAATAAGAGATCCAAAGGCCCTAATCATATCAAATATTTAGATAGTTAAGATATGAGTAAGTGACTATTAAGACCCCAAAACTATTCATTTAATTGGGTAGATTAAAAAGCTACATAATTCAAATAATGCAAGATAATAATTTCATTTTGACCTTCTAGTTACAATTCATAATTCGAAGTTTGAATACTGAAAGCAAAATTAGGAAAATATGCATGTGGGGGAAATTATGGATTGTTCCTATCACGCTCTGTGTTTGAGTTTATTGAACTACTTAATATTAATATATTTATATTTTGATGAAATTTTTAGGGACAGTACAATAAATATGTCCTCTACATTGTATAAAAATTTCAGACTCTAATTCCAAATACTGGCTACATTTAAACAAAAATGCTAAACTCGTGTTTTTGTAAAATTTTGTATGTGATCTTTAAACTAGGTGCGGCCTAGTCATGACAATTAGAATGAATAAAATTTTCTGAAATTTGGTGAATAGATATAGGAATGTGTCATCTACAACATATCCAAATTTTAAACCATAACTCTAAATTATGAGAGTGTGTCAATCAAATAACTAGTATTCTATTAGCATAAAAGTAAAATATGGAACTTACTACATTCTAGTTTTAGACACTAGTGTGACATCAAACTTTTCTAAAAAGTAGTGATCATATACAAATATGTGTCATTCACATCTTATCCAAATTTTAGATCTTAACTTCAAAATATGAGCACATGCCTATCAAAATACTAACTCATTATTTGTGCATTAATTTCTTGTTGTAAATATTGTTGTCATTGATGTCAAAGACAAGGGGATACTACAAATGTCCAAGATAAATTTTGTAAGATGGAGATGTTGGATTTTTTTTTTTTCGGATTTTTGATGCTCATTTTGGATACCCTATGTTTGAAGGAATGTTTTCCCTATATACCTAGTTTAAATGAGAGCATAGGTTATATGGTTGTAAATATTATTCTTATACATTTCCAATGGTATATGGAATTCCCTCTAACTCCATAGGAATGAGGGGATATAAAAAAAATTGTCAATCAACCCAACCAGAAAATTCAGGTCAACTTAGCCAGTCTTTTCAAGTTGGCCCTAAAAGTGAGGACCAAAATACTATAAATACTGGATAGTTGTGCGTATTTGAAGAGAATCTAAGAAATAGATCAAGTTTGAGGTGTGATAGAGGAGCTGGGGAGTCTTTTTTGGATCTAAGGGTGTGTTGGTGCAATTATTTGCATAATATATTACCAAACATAAATTATCAAAGAGATTTGTAATCAATAGAGTTGATGCACTATATGTGCCGATAACAGATAGGTTCCTATGTCTTATGAGTATAACTCAATCAACAAACAATTAATGACATAACACTCTTTTTCACACTTTTCAAATAACAGTCTACACTCATTTCAAAATTCAGAGAGAAAAACTTGCAAACAAAATCTTAATAATCATGCATCCAAAAGATTTTGCTTAGATAATAACTTGTCCATTTACAAGATCATGAAGTGGAAAGATGGAATTTGAATTTGTTATCTGTAGCTAATATCCTTAACAACAACTAACAAGCAAATCTGGGCACACTCCAACAATAACAAAAGATAAAGCTCATAGTAAAATGCTTAAGAAAACACTCAATTGAAAAGGCTCTTGCTCACATAACAGATCTGTTCATTATAGGCTCTTGAAAATAAGAGATGAAATCAGATCTTGTTCCCTTTAGCAATTGAAAACGATAATCAACAATTCACTCTTAAACACAAAGCAATCATAACTCTATTTACTCCAATCAAACCTATGTAGTACAGAAAATAGTCAATATAATTGAGAGGCTTCATTAAATGGTGCATGAAGGTGAGAGATGAAGTCCGATCTCATTTCTTGTAACAACTCACTTCAAACTTGCAAGAAATTCTTATCTAATTCTGCACACACTTCAAAATCAATTGATGCATCCCAAACACAAATTTAATACAATCTTACAATCTTGCAATTCTAGAAATTACTTCATTTCTACACATGAAACATAATTTTTAATGAGATGTTCCATTTAATGGCTTATGTAATGTGAATGATGGACTCCCACTATTCATGTATTGTCACTCTTTGCAATCAATTCTAACAGTGAAATCAAAAATGAAATCAAAACAACAAGTACATGAAATAGAAATCTATGCTAATAATTTACAATGAGCTTACCAAGCTGGATCAGTGGGCCCTTATTGATGCTAACATGGAAGCTTTTAGATAAGAATATGATAAACTCTAATAGACACACAAGATCCTTGAATTCAAACTTCCATTGATCTTCAACAAATAAATTTACAAAAAGTGTTGGTTCGGAAATCCAATTTGCGGCATACTAATTTCTCTTTCTTCAAGAACCAATATTACATCATAATAATTCCATCTCTACTCAAACCTATGAGGTCTTATTTATACATAAAATGCATGGAGGAATGGATGAAACTGAATCCCCCAGCTAAGAAAACAATTTTTACAATTTTAGGATAAATCCCAAAAATCTATGTTTTTTGACAATTTAGGCAGATTCGAGTTAGTCCGCCACCCATATCTCCCAAACCAATTATAATTTTGAAAAACTTCTCACGCATTACTTAATTTTCCATATTCTGGACAAAACCCATGTATTATAATTTCTATATCTTATACCATATGCACGACAATCGAGGCACAGGTTGGCAATTTGAGTTTTTTTGCTAATTTTGGCAGAATCATTCCCCTAAAATGGAGGTCCACACGTGTGAGATGGGTGAATTTTGACACATTTTTTCACATTAAACATCACTCTAGAAAAAACCCATGAGCCCGATTTTCTTCTAGAAACATTCAAAAATTCTGAATTATGTCTAGTACTGGATTAGCACAGGTTGGTACCGGAATAGATGGAGCCTTGGTACTGGAATAGACTGGGTACCGGATCATGTTTCTTAAGATTCAAATTGATTAGGATCATACATAATCAATCATTTAATCGAATTAACTCAATAAAACTAAACAAATCATGCTTTAATCATAAGTTACCTCTTATGCACGTGAACAAGGTCATCGAGTGTATTATGGAGGAAATAGTAAATTAGATACACATGGAATAGGTAAAATAGGCTCAGATAGAAGGTAATATAGGGCAATAGAAGTGTCAAAATTGAGACTCAACATTCCCCCATGCTTAATTCATTAAACAATATAAAATTCTTGGCTTATCCTTCACATTCTTACTCATGGAAAAGTAGTTATGGTGACAAAGTGGAGTCATGAGTAATATATTAGATATGTTAGTGATTTGACGTTAAGTCTTATCCAATCTGTTTTTGATCAAAGTTAGGAAAAAGGTATGGATGTGACTCTAATACGATTATAGGATAGTGGCCAAGAGTTTTCTAAATGACTTTGACTAATAGGCCTCCCTAGCTAGATTACCTTTAAAAAAAAAGTGATATAAGCATAGTTTAGATATCATTTGAAGAGAGGAACACATAAAGGAATAATCCCAAGATGATTAACTTGTTTCTAATCCAATTTTTTAGATATGAAGCTCTTCTTACTTAGGTAAGGTGAATTACACATACTGAGGGTCCCACTTCTCATGAAAACCTATTTATTTTAAAGATAGAACTCTAAAGTGGATACTTGAAGGTTCCTAAGAACATCATCTGAGAGATATAAATGTCATCTCCTAGCCTTGATTTTATAATGCTTCCGAATGAGACCCAAGGGTTTTTGTTCACTTTTAGGTGTGCCACTTTATGTTTTTCAACTCCCTTTACCCGACATAGCCCCATTGCCAGCAGGCCTGTTCAGTACCCTGATGGGTTTACCTTAGTACCATACAAGCATGGCCCTACTACCAGTAGGCTTGTTTAGTACCTCGACGGGTTTACTTGTACTTCCTGATACTTCGTTTTTGTTATATTACTCAAAAGATTTAGAATGATGTATATTGTTCATTGATAGTTTTAGAGTATAAGGAAGGCGGGTGGTATGAGAGTGTTTTAGAGTTTATTAGGTACATAATTAATTGTTTTCAATTATCCCAAGGGTGACATCATCCACATTCAACTTAAATCTCAGCTATTTAATGTATAATGTAATATCTTGGATAATGACTAAGAGGTCCCTCTAGTTAATACTATTAGTGTTCTCATGAAAGTTCATTGTGGTTTTGCAAGGGCGGTCCACCACATGAGGTTTTCATCAATACCTCCCAAGAAAAACTTGGATAAAAACTTGTTTGAATCAACTAGGTTGGTATTTGACATAATGGTGTTACCACTTTTCAATGGATATTTCAATTAGAAATCACTTCTTCAAAATGATGAGGTAATAAGACAAGTGCACCCATCATCATATAGAGCTAAATGTGAAAATATCTTCTTAAAGGATAGCAAGGATGATTAATTTAGGGTTGAGTGTAGAAATGTAGGAGGAAGATGTACATGAGAGTAAAAACAATTCAACACAAGACTTAAATGATCCTTGATAGACAGAACATGAAGAGATTAGCCCATACCTCTAATTACCTGAAGTGAAAACAATGTTAAGCACATGAAAAATGTCATATCACTTTGGCATCAGTACCAGATAAGTAATTGGTATGAAAACATGTTTATGCATTACCGTAATAGATAGTATTGGAACAAAGTGACATGATGGATGATTTTTTCTCATTCATGGCGACAACCACTTCACAAAGGAAATCAATGATAATATACGAGGAGATGTATATGAGGGCTTTCAAAAGTTCATGGTAGGGAGCATGCAATAATTAAGAGTAACCATATGTTTATTGCATAATTAGTCTAATTCCTTTAGTAAAATGAAAAATGTTGAATTTATATGTCCTAGTACTTAAATCGAGCAACAAAAATCGAATATATGACTAGAGCTACCAGAACCTTATTACCAGTACCGGATCACCTAAGTACCAGATGGATGCAGGGTTGTGCTTCAATATCGAAATAACATAAAGTTGTGGTTCAATACCGGAATAACACAGACCTCCTCCTTTGGTATCGGATGAGCACACAGGCGACCATCAGTACCAGATGAGAACAATACCAGATGAGAATGGGAATGTTGTTTAGTATCAGATGAATGAAGACTTTCTCCTTTGGTACCAAATGAACGCAATTATGCAGTATCAAAATAGAATGGTACCGAAATTCTGGAAATGACTATCAAATTCCAACACTAAACATGTTGATTTGGCCTCGCCAACGGAAGTTGAAAAATAATATGAAGGTTTCAGCAACCACTCCCCCATACCTAAGGTTTTTCATGGCCCCATGCAAACAATGTGAGATGATAAAAAGGGTTTCTCAAAAAATTGTGAACACCTGCTAAAAACAAACCAATAAAACTAATTAAAACTGGATTTTTATTCATGCTTGAAAACAAAAAATTTAGGGAAAATGTCAAAAGTCGAATTATTAGCTATGAATAAAATAGTTTGGACTGAACATTCAATTTCAACTGCTATTAAAAGATCACTTAATTGATCATCCTTATGAAATAACGGTCTTAAAATATATAGGTAAATATAAAGCATGAATGCATCATTTTTAACAACTTTAAGGAAAAAGAAGAATTTTGAAGAAATAGGTCATGAAGCACTCCCTTAAGTTTTATCTTTCGTTGACAAGGATGCCTTTTCCGCTTTTGAAACCCTTCCATTATTATCTGTGCATTCGAAGGATGAAGAGATTCCCTTCTCATAAGATTCCAAACAAAATCATCGTAACTTTTAAAAAGAAATCTACTATAGGAACAAAAGATCTTAAACTGATTGCTTTATTAGATTTTTACATTCCCATTTATGAAAAGTATGAAATATAGGTTGCATTGTACTTATGTGCAACATTTATTTATTTATTTACCTATCCTACTCTATTTTAACAAAATAAAATGTCCTTCAAGTATAGGAATACTTCCAGTGAAGCCACGTGCGTAACAGGGTTAGAAATATATCCATACTTAGGTTTAAAAGATAAATTTTAATGCATACCAGAGTATGAAGGACCAACTACTTTGATGATGAGATCAAACAATAAATAAAAGAGTGGTGTGACCTAATAACTAATTGAAACCATATTTCAATAGGATCACTATATTCTTGTTTCTCTTCTTTGCTTAGGTCACATTGAATGTCCTCCTCTACCATGCTATGCAGATTATCCTCTTCAAGATGATTGGTCTTTGGAGTACATACAAGATCTGTTGAGAGGCATGATAAGGACTCCTCAATCTCAGGTTCCACTAGTTTCTCTCCATTGAATTCTATCCATGATTCTTTATTCTCCTCAACAAATTGACAAGAGGAATCTGACGGGACTTCCAAATCTTCCTGTGGAGAGACAACTGGATTCTTGACAGCCGTGAAGATATGCACTTCCTGAGAGGCGGATATCCCAGGTACTTCCAGAATGCAAGAAAGTTCTTCGAGGAACATTCTTCAAGCTCTTGATCATCCTTGAATTACTCTAGCTAGTTGATGATACTTGTTTCACAACACAGATTAGTACTCGGGGGGTTCTTACAGCACCCCAAACATGATTTATCATTAAAGATCTAAATTTTAAAACTATTTGCAAAATAAAAACACACCAAACTTGAACTCCTTATGTTACTGGGACCCTGCTGTCACCAGGTTATCTGTTCACACACGTTATCTTATCATAAATAAAAATAAATTTGCAAAAAAAAAACACACTTGCATCAAAATAAGAGAGGACAACCTAACTTTGGAGCAACCCCACCAAAGTGGATGCCTGGGCTCTTTCCTCACGTCTTACCATATTCTCTCCACCCTTAGGTCATCCACAGAACCAATCGAAAACCATTAAAGAAATATGATTCTAATACTACCTATTACCATTTACAACTCCCCGACAATGACGCCAAAATGTTGGTGCAATTATTTGCATAATATATTACCAAACATAAATTATCAAATGAGATTCATAATCAATAGAGTTGATGCACTGTATGTGCCAATAACATATAGTTTCCTATGTATTATGAGTACAACTCAATCAAGAAACAATTAATGACATAACAGTCTTTTTCACACTTTTCAAATAACATTCTCCACTCATTTCAAAATTCAGAAAGAAAAACTTGCAAACAAAATCTTAACAATCATGCATCCAAAATATCTTGCTCAAATAATAACTTGTCCATTTACAAGCTCATGAAGTGGAAAGATGGACTTTGAATCTGTTATCTGTAGCTAATATCCTTAACATCAACTAATAAGCAAATATGGGCACACTTCAACAATAACAAAAGATAAAGCTCATAGTAAAATGCTTAAGCAAACACTCAATTGAAAAGGCTCTTGCTCACATAACAGATCTGTTCATTAAAGGCTCATGAAAAGAAGATATGAAATCAGATCTTGTTCCTTGTAGCAATTGAAAATGATAATCAACAATTCACTCTTAAACACAAAGCAATCATAACTCTATTTACTCCAATCAAACCTGTGT
The DNA here is from genome assembly GCA_009831015.1 of Picea engelmannii. Classification (NCBI taxonomy): domain Eukaryota; kingdom Viridiplantae; phylum Streptophyta; class Pinopsida; order Pinales; family Pinaceae; genus Picea; species Picea engelmannii. The sequence continues at coordinate 4,830 of ML807009.1, read as the reverse complement.
AGTACAGAAAATAGTCAATATAATTGAGAGGCTTCATTAAATGGTGCATGAAGGTGAGAGATGAAGTCTGATCTCATTTCTTGTAATAACTCACTTCAAACTTGCAAGAAATTCTTATCTACTTCTACAAACACTTCAAAATCAATTGATGCATCCCAAACAAAAATTTAATACAATCTTACAATCTTGCAATTCTAGAAATTACTTCATTTCTACACATGAAACATAATTTTTAATGAGATGTTCCATTTAATGGATTATGTAATGCGAATGATGGACTCCCACTGTTCCTGTACTGCCACTCTTTGCAATCAATTCTAACAGTGAAATAAAAAATGAAATCAAAACAACAAGTACATGAAATAGAAATATATGCTAATAATTTACAATGAGCTTACCAAGATGGATCGGTGGGCCCTTGCCAATGCCAACATGGAAGCTTTTAGATCAGAAGATGATAAATGCTAAGAGAGACATAGGATCCTTGAATTCAAACTTCCATTGATCTTCAACAAATAAATTTACAAAAAGAGTTGGTTCAGAAATCCAATTTGCAACATACTAATTCCTCTTTCTTCAAGAACCAATCTTACATCATAATAATTCCCTCTCTAATCATACCTATGAGGTCTTATTTATACATAAAATACATGTAGGAATGGATGAAACCGAATCCCCAAGCTAAGAAAACATTTTTTACAATTTTAGGATAAATCCCAAAAATCTATGTTTTTTAACAATTTGGGTAGATTCGAGTTAGTCCCCCACCCATATCTTCCCCAAAAATTATAATTTTGAAAACATTCTTGCGTATTAATCAATTTTCCATATGATGGACAAAACCCATGTATTATAATTTCTAGATCTTATACCATATGCACGAAAATAGAGGCACAATTTGGCAGTTTGAGTTTTTTTGCTAATTTTGGCAAAATCATCCTCCCTAAGCTGGAGGTCCACACATGTGAGCTGGGTGAATTCTAACTCAAGTTTCCACATGAAAAAATCACTCTAGACAAAACCCATGAGCTCGATTGTTTTCTAGAAACATTCAAAAATTCTGAATTATGTCTAGTACCGGATTAGCACAGGCTGATACAGGAATAGGTGGAGCCTTGGTACCGAAATAGAATGGGTACCGAATCATGCTGCTTAAAATTCAAAGTGATTAGGATCATACATAATCAATCATTTAATCGAATTAACTCAATAAAACTAAACAAATCATGCTTTAATCATAAATTACCTCTTATGCACATGAACACGGTCATCGATTGTATTATGGAGGAAATAGTCAATTAGATACACATGGAATAGGTAAAACAGGCTCAGATAGAAGGTAATATAGGGCATTAGAAGTGTCAAAACTGAGACTCAACATGGTGTGAAAGATAAGTATGAGGGGTTTGCATGTTCTTAAGGTACACTACAAAGGACTAAAGGTCTGCAATGTTGCAAAGTGCACTATTTTGAGGTTGTGATGTTGCATTCTGGGATCATATTTTGGGAATGATGTTGTGTGGATCTCTAGGGAATGATGGATAAATGTGACTAGGGTTTGAATGTTTTTCTATGGTATGAAACATGCATATGAAGTCAAAAGTACTCTGTGTATGAGGATATTATGTTGGTGTCATACAAATCTTACTAAGTTGGTGTTCAGCTGAGGATATTGGTGTCTCTTGTAGGTTGGTTCCTACACATTATCTTGTTGATTTGGTGCTTATTTGAGGGGATTGGTGTCTCCATCAAGTTGGTGCCTAAAAATATTGTACCAGTAGGTTGGTGCATATAAGTGTTGTTGAGTTGGTGCTCAGTTGAGGGGATTTATGTCTCTTGCAGGGTGGTTCCTGCAAATATTGTAAAAATATCTTGGTTCCTATAGGTTCTACTGAGTTAGTGATTAGGTGAGGGGATTAGTGTCTCTATCAAATTGGTGCCTTTAAATATTGTAATAATAGGATGGTTCCTACATGAATTTATAAAGATAATTTTTACGATTTTCTCCCAATTAGGTTTCCATGTTAAGCTATGTGCATTTTGATTTGAGTTTATATGTGATTATTATTTATCATCTAATGAATGATTGATGAATGGTTAAAAACATTAAAAATATATATTATATTGATTCACACCCCCTCTCTCAGCATAAGCATAAGTTCAACAATTGATATTAGAGCAGGTTCCTTCAAAAATATTTTAACCACTAGAAGGAAGATCTTTAACACATATGGATTGTAAGGAAGGTCTCCCTACAAACATATCTCCTTTGATCGATGGAAAAAACTATGCATCATGAAGTATAATAATGAAGACATGTTTGAAGGCTCTTGGGTTTGGTATTTTGGAATCAGTCACAATGGGCTATATGTATATGAGTTTGGGAAGGAGTCAAGTGAAAACAATGAAAAAGAAGTATATGTCATTTTGAGTGGCCTATCACATTTTGAGACTTTCAATGTAATGAAGTGTACATTAGATAAATGTATTTGGTACAAACTACATAACATTTATGAAGAGAGATCCAATTATTGTTCCTATCATGAATCAGAGATAAAAGAAGCACAATTTGTGAGAAAGCTAAAATCAGGACCTGGAAAATACAAAGTAAGGGAAGATAGTGATGAAGAAGAAGAATCTCTCTTTATAACCATGGAAACAAAACCTATTGATGGACAAAACGAAGATAATAATAAAGAAAATCTATATTCATAGGAAGTGAATATTGAAGTGGAACTCGTTAGTTCTTTAGAAGAAATAGAAAGTCTTAGGGAAAAGAATATAAAGAAGAAGGAGAAACTGTAGAAACATGAAAATAAAGATCATGATATTGAAGAAACAAAGAAGACATTTATCATCCTGAAGACTCAACTAGAAGAGGAAAAAATGATAGAAGAAGTGGTGAGAATCTAGATGAAATAAAAGGAAGAAAATTGTGAGAAGTTAGAGGGTGAAATTGTTTCCTTAAGAAAGGAGTTAGAGGAAAACATTTATCAGCTAAATAGAAGGTTGAAGTTTGGAAAGAGTACTAAAATATTAGATAATATTCTCATTTTCCAAAGGTCACTAATCATCAAGATAAGTCTTGGCTAGGAAGAAAAAAAAGACCCTCGAGGGAGATGCAAGAACTAAGGTCACAAATTCATCAAAAAAGGAAAATGAAGAAAAGACTAAAAGATATTCCAATATTCTCAAAGGATCCATCAACAATGAAAGAAATAGCAGGAAAAGAAATTATGACCAACAAAAATCTGATTCTTCCCATAGGAATGAATTCATAAGAGCTATTCCACCAAGAAGACCTTTCAAAAACCAATACCAAAATCTCTTTCTTGGTTCTTGTTTTTCTTGAAATAATTTTGGTCATAAATATTTATAGATTTAATATCTTATGCAAGACGTGACTATGTGAGAAACAAAAACATAGGTTCTTACAAGACCTCAAAGAATGATTGTGTGAACAATAAAACCATAATATCTCATAGGTTTGATAATAAAAATTGTAATTCATTTGCTCCTCTACTTGATTAAAATATTGAATGTTATAAGTGCAATAACTCATAAATTCCTCTAGGATAAATTCCTCCTCTAGTTTGGACCTTATAAGCATTCACTTGAAAATAAACTTCAAAAACAACTCTGATACCACATGATCTGAAAATACCAAGTGAGTTATGATACCAACTTGATTCAAAATATCAACAAACTATGATACCAATTCATCCTAAAAATCCTTAGATGTCAATTAGTTCAGAATACACATAAACATATGACCAAAATTGGAAAATTGAAGATCGACTTGACTATCTTCAAAATATCATGTGAATGTATTACTTATCCATAAACTTCAATAATATTGATGAATAACTTGTAGAAATAATAAGTGTCAAAATATAGAGAAATAAACTGCTCTATTAATGCTCAAAATGCCAAAATTACAATAAATGGTCTTACAAATGCCAAGTTTTTGAAGACACCCTTTTATTTTGTTGCTTAATCCAAAAAACATAGGTAATTATTGAATTCCTTGCGAAACTCTAAGAAAAATGAGTATAAAGTCGACTATGTTCTAAATAGGTGCCAAAAGACTCCTTTTTTCACATATAACAAGACTAAGTGTCTCACACACGAAAAACTGGACTAAGACTTTTCATACATAAAAATTTTATACAAAATAGACATCACCATCAGATTCCTCTCGAAATTCTGAGAAAAATGCGCATAAACACCCTATACTTCCCTCAAAGAACTTTATGGCATGCAAAACAAGACAAACCCAAAAGAGGGACTCCTCTTGCACGTAAAACAAGGAACAATTATTAACTTGGCATGAAACTATATGTAGGCCCTCTCTTTGGCACGTATTTCCATCTCCTTGACATTGAATTTTCTTCCCATTAAATAGCCTAGGTCGGGGAAACCGTGGCCCAAACTTGGCACTTAAATAGGCATCAAATTATTAATAAAGTTATTGGTCTGTTATAAAAAAATGTAACTTATGGTCTAGTGGTTAAAAATTTGGGTTATGGGAGAAGAGGTCATAGGTTCAAACCTGTGGACCTTTCCCCATCAATGCTTTTGGTTCTAACTTACATTACACATATAGTATTTTGGTTGTATATTTGTTTTAGCCCCGTGAACTTTACGGTCATGGTTACATTGGATATACATATAACTAGGGTCGATGGCTTATCCATCAACCCTTTTTCCAATCGATTGACCACCAAAACAACCTTAAATATATTCTACCCCTTATGTGGTTAAGTCCTAAATGACTGGTGTGATGGTTAGTCCATTGGTTTGGTTTGTGGTATACCCGGGTTCGATCCT
>ML807008.1:110909-121581 GCA_009831015.1 Picea engelmannii | reverse complement strand
ACGGTGAGGACATAATTCGAGCTCTAACGGATTTATGTCAAAGCTCTTCTACTAGGCTCGGATTGAGTTTTTTTTAATATGTCTGGTGTATCTCTGAAATTATGCAAAGACTTATTTTTCCTTTCTGTCTCCCACGAGACCTTTTCCTACGATTGATTCCTTCACTTGCAAACAGGAAATAACGAGTATATTTTGTCCACTGATCACTGAGTTCCCTCGATCCTAAACCTACACTGCTCAATCTTCAATCTCCTCTCAGACTTGTAAAACGCAGCGCTCTTCCCATGGTCTTCGGGCTCCAGGTTTAGTTGCGAATTCAAAAATCAAAAACTGGTAAGAAGCGTCTCCCGCTACTGCTATGGCGCTGGCTTGGTTGGTAAGTCAGTTTAATGGAGAGTTTAAATGCGATGTCAAATCGGAGTGAGCAACAGATACGACGGTTTAATCAGCAGGTGCGGAGTGAGCAACAGATACGATGGTTTAATCAGCAGGTGCGGAGATACGACGACGAGAGTAGGCTAGGCGTCGGCCGGTGGAGGCAGTGATCTGGGGGATGCTGCAAGATACGACGTGCATACGCCGGAAAGAGATTGCCGTAAAGCGACTCGGGAGGGAAGATTGCTCCCGAGTTAGCTTACTCCAAAAAAATATCCATCTTAAATGGGTATACAAGTCAAAATTTAATGAAAAATGAGAAATTCATAAGCACAATGAAAAATGAGAAATTCATAAACACAAGGCCAAATTAGTAGAAAGAGGTTATGTACAATATTCTAAAGTAGATTATGGAGAAACATATGCACCTGTAGAAAATCTTGACACAGTTAGAGAAGTGTTAGTTGTAGAAACATAAAAAAGTTGGCTAGTTTATCAAATGGATGTGAAATCTGTGTTTCTAAATGGAATTCTGAGTGAAGAAGTTTATGTGAATCAACTCCCATGTTATGAAATTTATGGACAAGAACACTCAGTATACAAACTTAAGAAGGAATTATACGGTTTGAAGTAGGCACTGAGAGCTGGTATAGTCCGATAGATACTTATCTTCTCATAAATGGCTTCAATAGAAGCAACAATGAGCCAACATTATACATCAAGAAGGATCAACAAGGTAAAATATTTATTGTTTGTTTGTATGTAGATGATATGATATTTACTTGAAATCTGGCCATAGATGAATTCAAGGTAGTGATGAAGAAGGAATTTTAAATGACTCATTTAGGATTGATGAAATATTTTCTTTGGATTGAGATAAATCAGCTGAAATCTCGAATTTTTATAAGTGAGACAAAGTTTGCATTAGAAGTGCTCAAAATATTCAAGATGATTATATGCAAGGATGCCACTACACATGTTGCAAAATTAACTAAGCTTAGAAAAGATGATCAAGAACATCCCATAAATCCTACATTGTATAAAAGGCTAGTGGGAAGTCTCATGTATTTTACTGCCACTTGTTAAATTTAGAGTTGTTATTCAGTTCTTTTCAATTTACTAGCGCATAAAAACATAAGTAGGATCACTGAAAGAAACACAATCACAAGGTACACAACATTTTATCCTAGGAAACACTCATGGGGGAGAAATCCCAACAAAACATTCCTCAATAATAGATTGTCAATACAATTCCAAGACTTTAGACAAAATCACCAAGAAAAGACAAGGACTAAGCATGTGCCTCTCTCTCCTTCTTCTTACAAATGCAACTACCTTCAAAAGATGTGCACTAGACTTGTGTGAATGAGTGAGTGAACAAATGAGGCGCCCTCCTCATTTATAATTAATAATTGAGGAGGCGCTAGGGTTAAAATGACTTTATTAAATACCAGGGGATGACTTTACAAACACCACCATATAACTATGGTTTGACCAATCAACAAAAGGGGATTTGGTCTTATACAAGATGCGACATGATCAATCAACAAAAGGGTTTTTGATTTATAAGATAATAACTCAATTATAATTACAATATTCTTCGAAGTTACAATATTTCAACACTCTCCCTTAAGGAGAAGGGTATTATACTCACATAACCCAATACAAAATCATGAGGAGAGAGAGAGGGAAACAACATCATCAACATCTCGAACACTAAATGGCATATCTACAAATCCTCATAATTTTTTCCCATCATCAATAACAACATCATTCAAAGCATGGATTTGGAGTAGAATCATCATCGTCATCATCTACATCAACATCAATTAGCATAATACAAATGCATAATTATCACCAACACCATCATCAACAACATGAGGTTAATAAAACAACATCATCAACAGCACAAGGCCAATACAAAATCATAAACAACAACACAAGGTTGATACAACATCATCAACAACAACATGAGGTTGAAACAATGACATCATGAGAACAAGGATGAGATAAACACATCATCATCATATGGAAACAGAATGAGGTAGGTGCAACAACAACAACCATCCTTACCGGGCCTTCGGGATCTTTCTAGGAATCATAATATTCCCTAGGATATAAAATCCCAATAGATATACCACATGGTACTCTCACATATTGTCCTTACTTTGATATAAAATCCTAGCAGAGTTACCACTACTCACCACAACTAGCATATACATGCATAGGTACTTTGATATACTGTCTTTACCAGACCTTCGAGATCTCTCCAAGGATGATCAATCCCCTAAGATATAAAATCCTAATGGAGCTACCCATTGTTGTTCAGGATACCATAGTATCATCATAATCACTCCCCCTTTCGAGGGAGGTCCTTTCAGACTATACCAATCTTGTCTTAGAAGTATTCAAACTTCACACGAGATAGAGGTTTAGTCAACACATCTGCAACCTCCTCACATGTGCCAACATATTTGAGCTTTACAACTCCCCTCTCCACCATATCATGAATGTAGTGATACCAAATCTCTATGTGCTTTGAATTATCATGGAACACTGGGTTCTCCGTCATCTTTATGCAACTCTGATTATCACATAGAATCACGGTGGGTTCCATCTCCAGATTGAATAGACCTGTCAACAACTTCTGAATCCATATGGCTTCACAACTGGCGGAACATGTTGCAATATATTCCTCTTCTATCATCTTGAGAGAAATACTGGATTGCTTCCTTCACTGCCATGAAGTCATGGATGACCTCAGACTGAAACAACATCCTAAAATTCTATTTCTATCAGAAGCACTTCCATTCCAATATTGATGATTCTATCCATACAGTCTGAAGTCATGACCTCTAGTATAATAGAGACCATAATACAACATACCCTTAAGATATCTCATCACATGCTTTGCAACTATAAGGTGAACACATTTGGGTTCTACCAGGTAGTGAATCAAGGTGTTCATAGAAAAGCATATATATGTCCTAGTATTCGACAAATACATCAATGAACCAATAATTTTTCTATATAGAGTAGCATCAACCAATTCTAACGAAGTTTCAACGAGGAGCTTCAATTTTTTTTCCATGGGTTTGTTCATGGTTGTACATTCAAACATGTCAAATCTCCTGTGTATTTCAACTCCATACTTCCCCTGGTTAAGGAAGATCTTCTATGGGCTCTACCAAACTTCAAGACCTAAGAAATAATGCATCAGGCGTAGGTATTTCATCTCAAACTCTGTAGTTACCTTCTTCTTACAATTTGTGATGAGCTTTTATTCTCCTTTCAAAAATAGATCATCTACATATAGTAGAAATATCATAGGCTCATCATTCATAGCCTTAAAGTAAAGGTTAGAATCAAATTTACTCTTGGTAAATCCCAAGCTCATCATGAAACTATCAGTTCTTCCATACCAAGCTCTAGGAGCTTGCTTCAACCCCTACAAATATTTCTTCAACCTTGAGACATGAGTCATTCTATATTCGACTTCAAACCCTTGTGGTTGTTCTATATACACTTCTTCTTCAATAAAACCATTTAATAAGTTTTTATTCACATCAATCTAGTTTAACTTCAACTTCATTTTGGCTACAAGAGCTATGATGGTTGTGATAGAAGTGTATCTTCCTAGAGGAGGAAACGTCTCTTCATAATCAATTCCTTCCTTTTGAGAAAATCCATGAGCTACAAATCTTGCTTTGTGTTTTTCAATACTTTTGTTTGTATCATGTTTTATCTTGTATATACATTTAGAAGATAACACATCTTTGTTCTTTGGTCTCGGAACTATTTACCATACATCATTCTTTATAATGGATTGGTATTCTTTCTTCATGGCATCCACCCATTCTTTCTTCTGAATGGATTCTTCAAAGCATGTAGGTTCCTTCTCTATGAGATCACACATCAAGGCCATATAACTGGAGAATGGCTTAGGTTTCTTTCTTTGTCTCATGGTTCCTTTTGGGGCACCATACTTCTTTCCATATTGAGGAAGTTCATTTTCCCAAGATGGATTTCTCTTGTGAGAGATCATCATTTGGGGAGGCTCTTGAGATTCTATCATATCATGATCTTCTGTAATATCATAATCATGGGTGACTATAACTTCCTTCACACATTCTGCAATTCTGGGATTTACAGGTTCAAGATGGCATTTCCTTGATCTTTTGAGTGTTGCATCTTCATCGAACATTACATCTCTACTAATATCAATACAATGGTATCCTGGTATGTAAATTTGAAATAACTTAGAGACCTCACAGTATCCAACAAATATTCCCTTTTTTCCTAAAGGGTCTAGCTTAGTTCTTCCTTCTTTCGAAATTTGTAAAAACACTCGAAAACCAAATATTTTTAGATGGATTAATTCTGGCTTCTTTCCGGAGAACATTTCTTCAAGGGTTTTGAATCCATGTGCATTATGGAATAATACATTTTGGACATAAGTTTTTTTTCTTGTTTCTTCATCCCATAAGTGCATTGGAAGATCTTGATCATGGATCAGTCTTCACTGCTTCCATTATTCTTCTATTCTTTCTTTATGCTACACCATTTTGTTGAGGATTATAGGGAGTGGGGAGCTCCCTCTTAATCTTGACATCTCTTCAAAATCTTCCAAATTCATTTGATGTGTATTCTCCTCTATTATTTTACATGAGTATCTTGATCTTTCTTTCGGAGAGATTTTCTACCAAGGATTTGAATTCCTTGAACTTTTTTTATTTCAAGAAATAAACCCAAGTCTTGTGAGAATAATCATCAATAAATGACACATAATATGGATACCCACTTAGAGAGGTTGATGGAATTGGACCACATATGTCTAAGTTGATGAGCTCCAAGATTCCTTTTGTCGCTCTTTGGGAAATGATTCTTCATGTTCTTTCCTTGTGCACATCCCTTGCATACACCTTCATGATAAAACTTGAATTCTAGTAAACCTGTAACTACCTTGCTTACATATGGTAAAGCTTTGTAGTTGATGTGAGCTAGTCTTCTATGGCAAATTTCACAAGGAATCTCAAATATGCATATGGGTGACCTTTTAACTTATACAAGCCACCTTCTTCTATTGCAATAACAATTGCATCTTCTATGGTTTTTCCTTTAGGACACATAAGAACTTCACCATCTATGAATGCAACCCTAAAACATTTCTTATCTAAATTTGATATAGAAAGTAAATTATTTTTCAAACCTGGTACATAAAGTACATCATTAATTCTCATCAGAGTTCTTGAATCAAGTTTGTAGGTGGATTCACCCATTTCTTTGATAGGGTATTGATGATCATTTCCAAGTGAAAGTTTTTGGGGAAATTCCTTTTCTATAAGACTAGAGAGAATTTCTCTCTCACTTGTCATGTGCTTAGAGGAACCATTATTTATGAGCCAAGTATCCTCTCGAGGCGTCAGACATCCTGAGAGGGAAGAAAATAAGATATAATATTCAATATCTTCTTTAGTCAACTTCGTGGGTGGATCATCATCTTCAACTACATAGGAATGATGTCTTTTGTTCTTTCTCTTCTTGTATTCTTCCCTTCTAGGAAAATTCTTAGCAATGCGTCTCATTTTATCAAAATAATATCATTGGTAAGAGGATAAATCTTTTTCTTTTCTTTGACCCTTATGATATTTATGGAATCTCCTTGGAGGGTAAGATTCTTTATAGGTGAATCTCTTTGGGAAGTGATATTCATTGTGAATATGGGTCTCCTTTTGGAAAATAAACCTTTTTTCCTCCTTTAGCGTGAGCAGTTAGGGCTTGATCTTCATCCCTTAATTGTACAAATTCTCGGTTGGATACTCTTTCTTCTTATTGAAAACTTTCTTCCCATACACTCTCAAATTGGAGTTTCTCTTTTCTTTCACATATGGTTTGGATGAAGGAATCCCAAGGTCTTGTGAGACCATTAAGATTTGTCACGATGAGTTCATCTTCATCCAAGTTGTCTCCAAATTCTTCTAGTTTTTCTTTGAAATGAGTAACCCTAGAGAAACAGTCTTGAATCCTTTCTTCATCTTTGTATTCATGAGTTGGATCCTCAAGTTCATCTTTTGGTTGATGTTATTTCCTTCATACATTCTATTTGGGGCATAAAACATCTCTTTTGAAGTATTCTTAGAAGAAACTTGAGGGATCAAGTGATATTTAATGGACTTTGCAATGATCCTTTTGGCCCTAACCATATCCTTCTTGTACTTCACTTTGGTTGCATCTTCTTTGGGTTCTGGTACATTTATTTTATGAATTTTCAAGGTCATTCTCCTCAAGAATGAGTCTAATTTTGTGAGGCACAAAAGTTTTCCACAACTTCTAACTTGTCAACAAGTTTGGTTCTTGCATACATCTTGACCTAGAGCTAGGAAAATGACCAAAAAATGAAAGTTTAGAAAATGAATCTGAACTTACCATGAGATGCTTGACCCGAGTAGGTTGGAGTTGTATTTTATAAAAAAATTCAAGTTTTACCATTGAAACTTGACCAACACGGACTCGTACTTCTCCGGTACTAGTCAAAACTAGGGTTTGACTTTCGAGAGGCTTTGAAAAGGTGCCAAATGATAGCTAGGGTAGGGTGCACTTCCTTAGATGGTTTTTAGTTAGAAATTCATTTCCAAAAAAATACTAAGTGAAAGATGTTGTAAGTTGTGAAACCATGTTAAATTTAGAGTTGTTATTAAGTTATTTTCAATTCACTAGAGCATAACAACATAAGTAGGATCATTGAAAGAAACAAAATCACAAAGTACAAAACATTTTATCCTAGGAAACCCTCATGGGGGATAAAACCCAACAAAAACTTCCTCAATAATAGATTTCCAATGCAATGCCACCACTTAATACAAAACCACCAAGAAAAGACTAGGATTGAGCATGATCCTCTCTCTCCTTCTTCTTGCAACTGCAACTACCTTCAAAATATGTGCACTAGAAGTGTGAGTGAGTGAGTGAACAAATGAGGCACCCTCCTAACTTATAAATACTAGTTGAGGAGGTGCTACAGTTATATCTCTTCATCAAGTAGGGCTGAATTCTCCCAATAGTGGTTAAAACCACTTTATTAAATCCCAGGGGATGACTTTACAAACACCACAATATAACTATGGTTTGACTAATCCACAAAAGAGGATTTGGTCTTATACAAGACCCCATATGATATATCCACAAAAGGGAATTTGATCTATAAGATAATAACTCAATTATAGTTAGAATATTGTTGGAAGTTACAATATTTCAACACCACTAGACCACATATCATGTTTGTTGTAAGTCTATCTCAAGGTTTATGGAATCCCCAAAATATTCTCATTGGAAAGCACAAAAAAGAATTTTAAGGTATGTTGGAAGAACAAAAAGTTATGGGATATGGTATACACCCACCAAACATAGTTCATTGATTTATTACACTGATAGTGATTTGAAGCATAGATGATAGAAAATCACTTATGGTTATGCATTTAAACATGGAGAAAATGTGATTGCGTGGGCATCAATAAAACAACCTATTGTTCCTTTATTCTCAAAGAAAAATAATTAAGCAATATGGTTAAGAAGGATATTCAGAGATCTCTCTCATGAAGAAATGGAGTCTACTCAAATCTATTTGGACAACAACTCAACAATTAAACTTTCCAGAAACCTGATATTCAATAGGAAGAGCAAGCATATTGACACCCATTACCATTTCATTCATGAATTGGTTAATAATGTTGTCATCACTTTGCACTTTTGCAAATCTGAAGATCAATTGGCTGACATTGACTAACATTCTTACTAAAACTTTAGCAATAGATCCACCTGATAGTTAAATTGGATCACTACCATTAGTGATTCGTGTTAGATAGTTTAATTGGATGACTATTTATTAGTAATCCATAATAAATAAATAGTAGTTATAATAAAGATTGATGTAGTAGAGAAGATTTTATTGTGATTTGTAATTAATATAGTCCATATTCCAGCCAAATATAAATAAAGGAAGAACTCAGCACTCTTGTTCAATACCAAGATTGTTATTGGGTTATTTTGTTTCTTGTGCATATTTTTTTTCTACATGTAGATTAGACAATAATTATAATAAATAATATCACTTGTGCTAGCCGAGAAGCATATCGAGCTCTACATAAAGCAATTCATGACCCGATTCATTATTAATTATGTTCATAGTTATAATAGATAATATCACTTGTGCCAGCCAAATCATATATAGAGCTCTACATAAGGCCATTCATCGCTGACTTCATTATTATTTTTGTTCTCTACTAGGTATTAAAATTAACTTATATTTTTATAAAATTATCTAAGTTATTATAATATATTTTTTTATATTCAACTAGTTCATTTTCAATCAACTATACAATTTCAGTTTAATCTAAATGTTGATTCTCATTGCAATTTTTTAAGCTGTACAAGGGCTGAGCGTTTTAACTGTTCTTTAAACTAGGTCGTCCATCTGCTCTTCTTTCTCATTAATGGAGCGAATTTGAATCAACGGGTATCAATGCAAATAATTATTGTTTGGTCCGCGTCATAGATTTGCTTACCTTTCTCATAATCCAGCGATTTTGAAAAGATGGGAATCAATGCACATAATTAATGTTAGATAATTAAGATAACGAAACAGATGTAGTTCTACTCGGAATCCTTTTCCTGTAGTTATCAAAATAAACCTAATGTAATGGGAGCTCTACTGGGAATCCTTTTTTTTTAGTTATCAAAATAAAATTAATGTAATGGGAATCTGCAGAATTGTACGTCAAATTTTAATGTTATGGGAACCTGCAGAGTTGTACCGCAAATTTTCAAAAAAATGACTCGGTTCATGATGCAAATACTTGACCATGTGTATTTGATAAACTTTTACAAACGGGGCAAAGTCAAAGAAGGAGACAGCTCAAGCCGATCTTCGTTTTCTCTAAGCGAACATCGGTAGGAAGCATACTAAAATATTATGAATTGTTTTTACAGGTACAACAATACACATTCAACAGTGCTACTCGTTATTTTTATTTTTGAGAGTATTTAATCCAAGTAATGATACTTAAAGAGAAAAGTGCATTATTCCTATTAATATTCATTTAAATGGAGTGTTGTTTGATTAGAATGTAAGCATCATATACATTTCAGATTATATTTATGTTTAATATGGTTTACACAAAATTTATAAAAAAATTCAATTTTATTTTATTATTATATTTTTTAAACATATTAATTTAAATTTCTATTATTATAAGATAATTTTTATTTTATTTTATGTATTTAATTAATATGTTAGAATATACATTTCAATTAACTATACAAATTATAAATTTATAAAAAAAAAACAATTTACTCTCCATCTTATTATTAGCCATTATAAATATTACTATCCATTTAATAAAATTTAAAAATTTTATAAAATTTAATAATTTATAAAGTTTAATAAATTTTCATATTTAATAAATTTTAATAATCAAACTTTAAATATATATTAGTAAACTTTAAATTTAAAAATATATGAAATGTGGGAACATAGTAAACTTTTATAATATGGTTGTCTTACATTACATTACAAAAGTAATGCACTATTAGCACAACTACATTATGATATACAGAAACCTCCCATAACTACATTATAAAAGTGGTTGATATACAGAAACCTCCCATAACCTGACCATTGTTGAAAGAAAGTAGCTCTTTTATTAAAAGGTGTAGATGCTTCGTCTCATAAAAAAAAAAACCTTCCAAATATCATCATTGTTCCTTTTGTTGCTTGGCCTCATAAGGTAGGAAATGTAAACATAGCAACCACAACGATGTGAAACTAGCTATAGAGATTATTGAATTGTAGGCAGATGAATGAGGGTTTATCTGACAAGTTCTATGCCTCCTTAGCATGTATACATTCTACATTAGCTTATCAATGTTCTCTCAACTATACTTAACGTTGTCACGGTGCACATTAAGGCCATAGTGCAACGTTCCTTTGACATGCTTTAAGAATCCTTTTTGTCTCCTTGTAGGTAATGGATTGGAAAAGGCCATATAAGATACAATGCCCCTCCCTCGACATGCAAGGAAATGAACTATGAGAACGACCAACTTATATAAAGTTGATGATGATGATTAACGCTCACTAAGACCTAATTGGTCTATCCGACCTTAAGAGGGTAAGTGATTACTTGTGATTCTTTAGAATTTTGTTTCTATGCTCGAAAAGCATTAAGAGAAGCTTTCCAAGATCACCATACTTTTGTTGAGTTAAGAGGTTAGGAAGGTTGGTAGTGTGATCAATATTTTG
>ML807008.1:73287-110704 GCA_009831015.1 Picea engelmannii | reverse complement strand
GGAGTTTTTTCTTATCCCAACTCCAAAGTTCAGCTAATTTACAATTGTTTTCAAGCCCATAATAAGCTTTCCATCCCCCAATAATCCTTTTCTCAATGCTATAATTCCAATTAAGCTTGTGGTGAATATCAATTCCAAGATATCTGTATGAATTCACTTCCTCCAAGTTTTTTTTTTCATATACAAAGGTATCATAAGGGATCTTATTGGATTTAATAATCATGACCTTAGTCTTATCAATATTAATAGTCATACCCATATTGGAGCAAAAATCCTTGAGGATTCTTAGTTGGTTTTCCAGATCATGGGGACTCCTTTCCATAAGAACGATATCATCGGCATAAAGAAAAAGATTGATGACTATACCATTGAGTGTAGGGACGACACAACCTGCTTTTTCCAAACATTCTTCTAATTTATCAATGTATATGCCAAAAAGGGTAGGGGACAAGGGACAACCTTGTTTGACTCCGATATTGCAGTTAATCTCTTTTGACCAGCCCTCAGTGTTTTTAAACTTAGCAATAACGTTCTCATACATCCTTAGTGTAGCAACCCTCAACTCGAGAGGCACTTTTATCTCTTCCAACCTATTTCAAAGGTTTTTCCTAGGAACCATGTCAAAATCTTTCCTAAAGTAAACAAAACAACAAAAAAGATTGGTTTTAGTATTGTGGAACTCTTCTGCAATGATCCTAAAGGTAAGAAGATGGACCACAGTTGAATGATATCTCCTAAACCCAGCCTGGACTTTGCAATGATCCTAAAGGTAAGAAGATGGCCCACAATTGAATGATATCTCCTAAACTTGGCGCCTTTAGCTCATTTACCGTGACTTTCTAGCCAAATGCCAATCTTCTTTTCCAAAATGATTCCATAAAGCTTGGCTAAAATTGGCCTAATCATAATGGTCCTATAATTAGAGGGAATGCTTTTATCCCCATTTTTAAAAATAGGAACAATGATGCTTTGCGTCCAGGGTTTAAGGGAAGCCCTGCTTGACTGCTAAATTAAAGAGCTTGTGTATGTGAGGGATAAGGATTGGCCATCCGATTTTAAAAATTTCATCTTGGTAGTCTTTAATGTCCTTAGCACCCGGAACTCTATGTCATCTAAAGAAAAAACTTCTTCCTTTGGAGGGACAATAGGAATGGTGTCCATGGCATTAGGGACCTCGTAAAGACATTTAAGGTAGGAATTCTAGTCTGTTAAGGGAATCCTGAATCCTATTATTTTCTTTAGTATTGCATTTTAGAATTTGGCTCCAGAACTTTTTAGAATTTTAGAAGTTTCTCTTGCCTTTTATTGATATAGTATCTTTTTTTTCTTTTAATTAGGGCTTTGTAGGTATTGATCTTATCAAGTTTTAAAGGCTCATTAGAAGCATCCCTAATGGCTTTCCTCTCAATTTTACATTCTTTATCATACCAAGGGTTGGTTGTTATATTATTCTTTTTATGGGACACCTCGAAAGAGAACTTGTTAATGGAAGTGGAAAGGGTAGTTGTAAAATTATGATAAAGTTCTTCAATGTTGTCCTTATAAGTTAAGAGTTTTAATTTACTTTCTTACATTTACATAGTCATATTAAAAAATTACTGTATACTCATTTAATCGGCAAATTTAGATGATTAAAAAACTTATTTGATCTTAAACATTTACTTGGATATTAACATTTTATCTTTTACAGTGTCAAACTTACATTTATGCCAAATATGGCCATATCTCTGATACTACCGCAGCTGTTATATTAGAATGTTTGTTTCCTCTTCCCACGAACTAGAAAACTGAAAAGGACTGAAAAGGATAGGTTGAATGGATCGATCCATTAATGAATGTATCGATCTATTACAGAAAACATTGGAACAGCTCTTCATAGTGCGTGCTAATTTTTTTGGTATTTCCTGAAATGCCAGGTTGAATGGATCCATCCATTAATGAGTGTTTCGATCCATTACAGAAAACATTGGAACACCTCTTCATAGTGGGTGCTAATTTTTTTGGTATTTCCTGAAATGCTAGGCTGAGTGGATCGATTCATTACTGAGTGTATTGGAACGAATTTCATGAAAAGAAGCACAAGAGTTCTTATTTTCAAGAAAACTGAGCACATGAGAACAATTGATACCTATTTATTTCAAGGGAGAATATATAGCCACTGATTGGGCTTAAGGGATTGCAAGTTTTGAAGGTATTGTCGGAAGATTTACTACATTCAGATCTTCGGTTGTCACATAAGGAATTGATCAAGGTAATCACCGGTGTAGTTGGGGTGAAGAACATTATGAATAATAGTATTCAAAAATTCAGGAGAGACCAAATTGAATTGTAAATCTTAGCTTTTTATTTTAGCAAAAAAAAAAAATTCGAAATTTGATTGTCACATAAGGAATTGATCAAGGTAACCACCGGTGTAGTTGGGGTGAAGAACATTATGAATAATAGTATTCAAAAATTCAGGAGAGACCAAATTGAATTGTAAATCTTAGCTTTTTATTTTAGCAAAAAAAAATAATTCGAAATTTGAAGGAAGAAGCTCGTGATTCAAGTTCAACACAATTTTGGAAATGCGTAATGAAATATCGTAAGAGAACTTGTCAGTTCATTTTCAAGTGCTTGCAGATGGGTGAGGTAATGCTAAAGAACACTTTCATGATGGTTTCCATGAATACTCATTAATGACATGGGAGACATTTCATTCTTGTTTAAATTATATTGAATTGAAATAGTTGGAATGTACAGGATGATATGAATGACACTTTTAAGTATATATCAGTTAGTATATATAACATTTATCATTCATTACACAGAATCATGAATAGATTACATAGTTACACAAACAATTCATAAGTAAATTAAATACAATGTACATGGGCATATTTCCAACAAAATTGATGTTCTATTATTAGAAACCCTATTCTTCATTTTGATGTAATTCTCTGTGGTGGATCCCTACATAGTATTCGATCACCATGGAGGTAGAATCCACTAATCCAAATCGTTTGTTCAATAATGCCTAATCACTTGAATCTACGGGGTAGGTCAAAGCATCGTTCTCTTGCAACACTAGTTTGCTCATTAGTTGTTTTGCTTCATATCGAGAGTAAACAATCATGGAAGGCAAGATGGGAAGTGAACATAATAGAACTAAGATATGTGCACACTATAGGAGAGAGTTGGGATCGCGTGGAATTGATTAGGTAGGATTTAGATTGATGCCACACCAACCCCAGTGTTTTTATAAGCGGAAATTAGGCCAGGTAACAAATAGGCCGTTTCCATACCAAAAGCCCAAATTTCGTGTATAGGTGAACAATATTAGCATATCTCCTTAATGAATTTCCACCCACATATTATACTTTAACCAATAAGAAATTGACTAGTGAGTGGTTACAAAACCAACCGTAAAGAGTTTTATGTCACCTTATTGTAATTCTCGACTCATATTATAGTATGTTGTAAGATCCAGTTGGCACTGAAATCAGGCAGTGCAAGCATTCGTTCAAGCGTATGCACCCCTTTTTAATGTGGCAATTTGAATATGTTATACTTTGTCATTATAATTAGCATTCATTCAAGCGCATGCACCCCTTTTTAATGTGGCAATTTGAATATGTTATATTTTGTCAGTATAATTTTATCCATAAGAGATCATGGAGAATGGTTGTAGATCAAGAACAAAAATAGTCAGTTGTTTCTTATTTTCTTTTCTTTGGTGATTATGAAGTAGACTTCATGGTAAGAGGTCCCAATGGTGAGCATGTTCATGATGAACGGGATAATCAGAGGACAAACATGAGCTTCTGGCATACGGACATCAAATTTTCGTACCACGAAACTATTGATTTCTTCCATTAGTTTCAAGGAAAATGATGCACATAGAGATTTTGTGCCTTTGATAGGTTCAATCAGAGCTTTTCAGCTTCACTTAGATGGAAAACAAAATTCACATTACATTTCTTTTATCAACCCATAAACTTAACATAGTACATTGGTTGGAGTTCCAACATTATTAGGAAAACAAATGGCTTCAGTCCAATAATGATTTGGCCTCAGTCCAATAATGATTTGTATAATAATGGTGAAATTTTCGAGTATAATCCTGTGACTAGTGGACAAATCCTCCAAATGGATAGGCAGAGACCAAACACACCACTATTAATAAAATACATTACAGAACGACCAACTCCCAGATTAGTTAAGGGTGTAATTAACTTATTTTATTTAATACTTTCCCTTAATTACATCCACTAAAAATTATCAGTATCACTTGCTTTCCTTAGAATAACTTTTCTTCTCATCTTCCATGGTTTACAATGCATTAAAATCCTCTTAAACATAACTTAACATTCTCCCTTAATATAACTTGTTCCTAATCATCTATGAGATTACTCTATGTCACATTCCCATTTCATCTAAGATTCAACTTCTTATATTCACCATCAAGCTTAGATAGGAGTACACCTACCACCCTGTACCTATACTAGCAGTCATTGTTAAATACCAGTTGTCCTCGCCAGCTGTACTTTCTATTCTTGTTTTGCTTGAGCCTATTTAGCTCAGCTATTTCCCTTTGCATAGTACTTACTTCTTCATGATCTTCTTCATGTACTCGTTTTTGTACTCTTCTTCTTATATTCTAATATATTGTTTTCTGTTCTTTCTTACTCTCTGCATTTCTTGCTTCACAATTTATCATGGTATCAGAGCTTCAACAGTAAGCCTCTTCACACAGGCTAGAGAGCAACACGATCCTCAAACAGCGCAGAGCTTACACGGATCTTAAGAGCATTCAACACAGACTTTTCACAAGGCTTGGAGAGTTGTCTGTCATACTCTCGAAGGATCCTCGCAGGAAACTTCCACGAGGAAGCAGACCGTCATACACTCAAAAGATCAGCGTAAGAAGCTCACCCGAGGTCGCAGAGCTTACTACGCTCGAAAGTTTCAAGGACCAGAAACACAAGAAGGAAGCAGAGACTCAGAAGGAAGAAATAGTAAAGATTCTTGTTCAATTTTCAAAGAATCATCAAAGATTCAAGAAGAAGAGCTGCAGGAGGCGGGAACTCTTGAAGAATTCAAAGCATTTGTTCAAATTCGTGAAAGATATTTGTAGAAAGAAGAAGCATTTAAAGCATTTCGAAAATCGCTCAAATCTGTCAAAGATTGCAGCAGAGAACAAAGAACTCATGAAATTCTTTCAAATCTTTGAAAAATTCACAAATTTTTCTTCCGCGAAAGAAAATCCTTGCAAAGGCAGTAAAGAACGTGTCTCATGTTCAAAGAACAACCATCGCGGCCGTAAGATTCATCCTGCAAATAGATCCGACGCAGAAATCCAGTTCAGAAGGGACGAAGAGAGCGCGAAAAAGACAAAAGAATTTCAACCGTTAGATCTTGCGTAGAGGACCGGCCATCGTTGGATCCATGAGAAAGTTTACGAGGTTTAGTCCTCTGGAGTGCACAGGAGAAATTCGACTTGCGAAGTCACGAAATCATCTGGACCATCCATCAAGAGACACGTGGCGAGATGTCGACATTTTACTCACTCGTAAGATGTAAAGGTCAAAAGACTGTCGTGAGAATTTGCGAATCACGAAATCACGAGTTATTCTGGACCATTGGATCGAGATAGATTGTGAACCGTCGATCTGATCCGATCGCAAAATCGGGGATCGGGAGTTGGACGAACGAAGGAGACTGCTCTCCAAAACCCCGATACGCGAAATCCCGACATCACAAATCGCGAAATTCTGAGAGGATTGTGAGTCGTCCATCTCAGAGGACAGGTGGCAACAGATCCAAGTGCCATCATTTCGGCATTTCAGAGTTCGAGATATCGGAGGTCTTGTTGACGAAAGGTAACGACACTCTATGAAGAAAGTCCTGAAATCCTGAAAAGATCACAGTCGTCCATTCGTTCAGACACGTGGCGGAGATCGATGAAACCGTCGACATCTCGGCTATCGGGGTTTCAATTTGACATAGGATTTGGAATCGCAAGTCATGAAATCGTGAAATGACAAGGACCGTCCATATTTCGGGGATGTGTGGCATCAATCCAGGATCTCGACAGATTTTCCGAAAAAGCTATTTCGACAAAATCGACAATTCGGACTTCGTGTTTTGGAAGCGCAGCGTGACGAGGAATCACGAGTCATGAAATATCAATTTGCGAAATCCCGATAGGATCTGGACCATCATATCATCAGAAGATCTTGACCGTTGAAATTTCCAAAGGCGAAATCTCGACATTTCACATACCGGGAATCCGAAGGACCTAGGATCGTCGTAGCAAAACCGTCGAAGTCCCGAAACGCAAAATCCCCAAAAGGCGTTTGAATAAGCGCTAGGATACTTCGGATTTCGGCGATTTGAGGGATAGACAACCGACAAAGGCATCGCTATTCTCTGATTCACAAAAATCTAGCAGCGCTTTAACCTTTAGGCGTGTGGTCACATTTTTCGGAGACAAAGGGCCAATCTAAGGTCGTTAAGGCCTCTTCGACATTTCGGCAATTGGAGGTTGGAGTGTCAAGAGATCGAAGGACTCCTATAATGAAGTCCCAAAGATAGAATCGCGAAGCCAAAAATCATGAAGTAGAAACTCATGAAATTTTGAATCGCAGAGTTCCGAAGTCACTACAAATTACACGTAGGAGACAGGTAAGTAAGAATTTTTTTCCTTTTTCCTGTTTTGCTGAATTCTTTAAAAGATGGCGACGTCTAGCAAATTAGGACCAACTCAGGGTCTGATTATTCTTGGAAAGAACTATGAGTTTTGGTCTCTTCGGATGAGATCCTTCTTGCAAGCACAAGAGTGTTGGGATCCAATGGATCATGGATATGTGGAACCAGATCAAGCAAACATGTCCGCCGTGACTAATCAACAGAAAATTGCTCAGGCAACTCAAAGAAACAGAGAAAATAAAGCTAAATTTTGGATTCAAAATTTTGTGGATGACTCAATTTTCTCAAAAATCACAGGCGCTGGTACTTCAAAACAGGCCTGGGACATCCTTAAATATTCCTACCAAGGAAATGACAGGGTCAAAATAGTTAAACTATAGACCTTGAGGATGCAATTCGAGACTCTAAGGATGACAGAGTCCGAAAATGTGGATCAGTTCATTATCAGAGTCATGGGCATCGTGAACCAGATCAGACTAACTGGTGAAACCATCACTGATCAACGAATTGTTGAGAAAATCCTCAGAAGTTTACCAAAGAAATTCAAAATGGTTGTAACAACAATCCTTGAATCCAAGGATCTGTCATGTTTTTCAACAGATGAACTAATTGGTTCTCTGGTGACACATGAGACCAGACTGCATCTCACAGATGAGTCAATCTCCAATGCTTTCAAAACTCAATTCTCCTTCAGCAGAGGGAGAGGCAGAGGAAGAAGAAGAGGTCACCAAGGAAGAGGGAGAAATCAAAGTAACCCTCACTCCAGTGGAGGTAATAGACAACAGTATCCAAATCAAAATTTCCAAGGTCAAAGACAACAACAACAAAATCAACATCAGAATTTTTAGCCTCAAAGAGGCAGAGGGAGAAGATCAAATGAGAAATCAAGCATACAATGCTATTACTGCAAAAAGTATGGGCACTATGAATCTGAATGCAGGAAGAAGCAAGCAGATCATCTCCCAAGCGGAGCACATGTGTCAAATCACACGGGAGAAAACTCAAGAGGTATGTTTCTTTCATGCCACAAGACTGAACAACAACCTAAAGATCTCTGGTTGCTGGACAGTGGATGCAACAATCACATTAAAGGTAACAAAGATTTACTTTCATACATTGATTCTTCACTCTCATCTGATATTACACTTGGAAATGATTCTTTAGTCAAAGTTCAAGGAAAAGGAAGTGTTCATATTCTTACTAAACAGAATGTAAAGAAAGACATAAACAATGTCTATCATGTTCCAGATCTGAAACATAATTTGCTAAGTGTAGGATAGCTCATTGAACATGGCTATAAGGTACTTTTTGAGGGAGCATCTTGCAAGATATATGACAAAATCCCAAGCAGAAAATTGATTTCTGAAATCCATATGACTCTAAATAGGATGTTTCCCCTTACACTCAGAACTGCAAATCTGATTCAACCATATGCACAAAGTGCATCAACCCTGAAAGAAACAATGGTTTGGCATACAAGATTTGGACATCTACCATTTCAGAGTCTAAGTCTTCTTCAGAAGAAATCCATGGTCAAAGGTCTTCCTATATTTAAAGATAAAATTCCCCCATGTGAGTCTTGCATACTTGGAAAACATAAGAGAACTAGTTTTCCACAGTCATCAAATCAAGTCAAAAAACATCTTGAACTTGTTCACACTGACCTATGTGGACCAATGCAAACATAGTCCATAGGTGGAGGCTTTTATTTTCTAACGTTTATTGATGATTTCAACAGAAAAATATGGATCTATTTTCTCAGACACAAGTCTAAAACTTTTGCAAAATTCAAAGAATTCAAGGCAGAAGATGAAAAATAGAGTAACAAATATATCAAAGCACTCAGGTCAGATGGAGGAGGAGAATACAACTCCAGAGAATTTGCAAATTTCTGCAAATCACAAGGCATTATCATACAACCAACATCTTGGTATACTCCACAACAGAATGGAGTGGTTGAAAGGAAAAATCAGACAATAATGAATATGGCAAGAACACTTCTTAAAGAGAAAAGTTTGTCAAATACTTTTTGGGCTAAATTAGTAGCATGCTCAGTTCATCTCCTAAATAGATCTCCAACCACAAGTCTAAAGATGAAAGTCCCTCAAGAAGCATGGAGTGGGTTGAAGCTCAATGTTGCGCATCTAAGGACATTTGGATGCATAGCATACGCTCGCATACCTTCCGAATTAAGGAAGAAACTTGATGAAAAAAGTCAGAAATGTATTTTCACTAGATATAGTGAAACATCTAAAGCTTACAGGCTTTACAATCCAATCTCCAAGAAACTAATTCTCAACAGAGATGTAAAATTTCTGGAAAATCAATTCTGGAATGAATCAAAAAATCAACAAATGGACAGTCAAAATCCATTGCTGCCAAGTTCTGAAAATGAAGAAAATTCAGGACAACAAGTACCTCAAACTATTCTTCCAAGATTACAAGTACAAACACAACCTAAAAATTCTCAGGATAACTCAACTTCAAGAAGAGAATCATTCTCTGAACTACAAAATCAGAGAACTCGAAGTTTGAGAGAAATACATCAGCAGTTGGATGACTTTGAACAACACAACCTTTTTGCTTTAATGTCATGTCAACCTACATCTTTTAAGGAAGCAGAAGGAGCCACATTGGGTTCAATCCATGAACCAAGAAATTGACTCCATTGAGAAGAACAAGACATGGGATCTTGTTGATTTTCCAAGTCACAATAAGAGTATTGGTGTCAAGTGGGTTTACAAAACTAAACTCAATGAAAAAGGGTAGATCAAAAAACACAAGGCAAGACTTGTTGCCAAAGGATTCTCACAACAACCAGGTACTGGTTATGGTGAAACTTTTTCTCCAGTAGAAAGACTAGACACTGTAAGGAATCTATTGGCCATAGCAGCCCAACACAAATGGAAAGTATACCAGATGGATGTCAAGTCAGCATTCCTGAATGGTTTCTTAGAAGAAGAATTTTATGTCGATCAGCCACCTGGATTTGAAGTCCAAGAGCAGCCAACCAAAGTATATCGGTTGAAGAAAGCCTTGTATGGCTTAAAGAAAACTCCAAGAGCTTGGTACAACAGAATTGACACTTACCTGATCCAAAGTGGTTTCAGCAGAAGTCAAAATGAGCCAACTCTTTACACCAAAATAGATCAACACGGTAAAATTTTGATTGTATGTTTATATGTTGATGAGATGATATATACTGGAAATATTCAATTAACCAATTTTAAACATGCCATGCAATCTGAGTTTGAGATGACAGATCTTGGCATAATGAAATATTTTCTAGGGATTGAGGTTGATCAATCAACCAAAGGCATTTGTGTCCGTCAGAAAAAGTATGCAACAGACATCATCAAAAGATTTCACATGGAAGGATGCAATCGAGCAGAAACCCCTATACCCCTAGGCACAAAATTGAGCAAGAAAGATGAAGGCCCTACAGTGGACTCTACCCTGTACAAAAGTTTAATAGGCAGTTTGTTGTATCTTACAACAACTAGGCCTAACATTATGTATGCAGCCAGCCTTGTTTCCAGATTCATGGAATCCCCCAAAGATTCTCATTGGAAAATGGCGAAACGAATTCTAAGATATGTTGCAAGAACTCTCAATTTTGGCTTATGGTACACTAAATCTGATAGTAATCAACTTTCTGGTTACACAGACAGTGATTTTGCAGGCAGCCTAGACGATTGGAAAAACACATCTGGACATGTTTTTCAATTGGGCACGAACCTGATCTCATGGGCATCAAAGAAGCAACCAATTGTTTCAATATCTTCTACAGAGGCATAGTATGTCGTTGCTACCTCAAATTCTTGTCAAGCTGTGTGGCTGAGAAGAATATTGAAAGATATGTTACATACAGAAAAGGATCCAACTCCTATTTTCTGTGACAATACTTCAGCAATTGCTCTATCCAAAAATCGCGTGTTTCACAAGAAAAGAAAACACATTGACACTCGTTTTCATTTCATACGTGAGCTAGTCAATAATGGTGATATTGTACTACAATTATGTGGTTCTCGAGATCAACTTGCTGATATCTTTACAAAGCCACTAGGAAAATTGGTTTTTGATTTTCAAAGACAACACTTAGGCATTATCAGTGTTGATTCTTGTAACTGTTGAGTTTAAGAGGGAGTGTTAAATATAATGTAACCTCAACAGGATGACTGTACATTGCCAGCTGTCCTGGCCAGCTGTACTTTCTATTCTTGTTTTGCTTGAGCCTATTTATCTCAACTATTTCCCTTTGCATAGTACTTACTTCTTCATGATCTTCTTCATGTACTCGTTTTTGTACTCTTCTTCTTATATTCTAATATACTGTTTTATGTTCGTTTCTTACTCTCTGCATTTCTTGCTTCACAATTTATCAGTCATGATGTATCATCCCTCCCATGCCTAATGCTTCAAGCTGCTAGAAACTAGGAATACATGATACATCATCACATACTAATCTATGTAGACCTCACTCAATTTAGATCAATTCATAGAGAATACAACTTGCCTATAACAAAACATACAACTTTGAACCACAATTTTTTTTTTATAACATTGAATCTATAAGTGCTAATGACATACTCAATATCTCAAATCCCACATAAGAATTTTGCCAATGACAAAAATAAATAATAATTTAATTTTAACCTATATCACAACCAATATCTTTGTATTTTCAACACATTTAAATACACATGGCATGGATTTTAAAATATAAAAGAAAACCCTAATTTCCTTCTTACCAAATCACCACTGAATTCATGGCATGGAATTTTAAAAATAAAAAGAAAACCCTAATTTCCTCTCACCAAAACACCACCGAATTCAATATTGAACAACCTTGTTCTCAACCCTCTCATACAAGTTTCTTCCCCACCGTACCCAAATTGTTTGGTCTCCACAGGGTAAACCTCTTCGTAATTCTTGCGGGATGCCGAATCGATGGAAAATCCCACGCTAACACCACTACTAATATTACTACTCTTGTTGTTGGTGTTCTCTTGTGTTTTTTCTTCTGGGTTTTTGTTGGATTGTTTTACCGTCGTTTGTTTCTTCTTTCCTTTTTCCTTTGTGAGAAAAGTGGCATAACATCCATACATTCGTACTCATCCTTCTTCCTTCCTTTATCTTTCGCCCTTTTCTATTTTCTTCCATAAGCGCTATATGGTTTTCACCTTGTCTTTATAACCCTTCTTTGCAGTCCATTCTTCTCTAGCCCTTATCCTTTCTTCACCTTTTTTCGGCTTCTCCAGTCTTCACAGCTTCTCAGTTCTTGGTAAAATAAAATCACACAAGTGACAATAAAACAAAACTTCTGGTTATGTCAGCATTATGGATTCTCATGTGCATTCCCCTACTTCTCAAATACTGAGAAAGATCCAGATGAAAAATTAGATTGTGTCGATGAGTGACTTACATTATGCTTTCCACTTTCACTACAAACATTGCTCGGATTAAATTTCCCCTAGGGGTGACTTCCATTCTTTATTCAATGTGAGAATAATATGAGCAATTTTTTCTTCAATAAAGATTTCCTGGTGAGGTGAAAATTCGACTCCCCGGATTGCATATGTGAATCTAAAGGATGAAATTACCAATCTCCATAGTTTATATTTTTGAAAACTGGCCTTTTGTACTCTACATTGTTTTGGGATATATGCCAGGTAGTTTAATATGCACTGTATTGGTTGCTTGTGTGCTATTGTGCTATTCTTATTTTTGTTTTTGTTTTTGTTTTTGTTTTTGTGTTACAACAATTTCTTTTTCCAGTTCTTGATAAATTATGAAGAAAGAAATGCAGAGAAAGATCAGAACAGAAAAACAGTATTCAGTATATTAGGAATGTAAGGAGAAAGTGCAATGAAAAGAGTTGATGAAGTGATACAATGCAAAAGGAAAATAGTTGAGCTAAATAGGCTCAAGCAAATCAAGAAATGAAAGTACAGTTGGCCAGGACAGCTGGCAGTGTACACTGAGCCTGTTGAGGTTACATTATATTTAACACTCCCTCTTAAACTCAACAGTTACAAACATCAGTACTGATTATGCCCAAGTGTTGTCTCTGAAAATCAAAAACAGATTTTCCCAGTGGATTTGTGAAGATATCTGTGAGCTGATCTCGAGAACCATAGAATTGGAGTGCAATGTCACCATTATTGACGATCTCGTGGATGAAGTGAAAGCGAGTGTAAATGTGTTTTCTTTTCTTGTGAAACACATGATTTTTGGATAGAGCAATTTCTGAGGTATTGTCACAGAAGAAAGGAGTTGGATCATTTTCTGTATGTGACATATCTTTCAATATTCTTCTCAACCACATAGCTTGACAGGAAGATGAAGTAGCAACAACATACTCTTCCTCTCCAGAAGATATTGAGACAATTGTCTTCTTCTTTGATGCCCATGAAATCAGGTTCGAGCCCAGGTGAAAAGCATGTCCTGAGGTGCTTTTCCTGTCATCTAGGTTGCCTGCAAAATCACTGTCTGTGTAACCAGATAGTTGATTATTATCATATTTAGTGTACCATAAGCCAAAATTGAGACTTCCTGCAACATATCTCAGAATCCGTTTCGCCATTTTCCAGTAAGAATCTTTGGGATATTCCATGAATCCGGAAACAAGGCTAGTTGCATACATAATATCAAGCCTAGTTGTTGTAAGATACAACAAACTACCTACTAAAATTTTGTATAGGGTAGGGTCCACTATAGGGCCTTCATCTTTCTTTCTCAATTTTGTTCCTAGAGGAATAGGGGTTTCTGTTGGATTGCATTCTTCCATGCAAAATCTTTTGATGATATCTGCTGCATACTTTTTCTGGCAGACAAAAATGCCTTTGGTTGATTGATCAACCTCAATCCCCAAAAAAAATTTCATGATGCCAAGATCTGTCATCTCAAACTCAGATTGCATGGCATGTTTAAAATTAGTTAATTCAAGATTTCGAGTATATATCATATCATCAACATATAAATATACAATCAAAATTTTACCATGCTGATTAGTTTTGGTGTAAAGAGTTGGCTCATTTTGACTTCTGTTGAAACCACTTTTGATGAGATAAGTGTCAATTTTGTTGTACCAAGCTCTTGGAGCTTGTTTTAATCCATACAAGGCTTTCTTCAGCTGATATACTTTGGCTGGTTGCTCTTGGACTTCAAATCCAGGTGGTTGATCGACATAAACTTCTTCTTCTAAGAAACCATTTAGGAAGGCTGACTTGACATCCATCTGGTATACTTTCCATTTTTGTTGGGCTGCTATGGCCAATAGAGTCCTTACAGTGTCTAATCTTGCTACTGGAGAAAAGGTTTCACCATAATCAGTACCTGGTTTTTGTGACAATCCTTTGGCAACAAGTCTTGCCTTGTGTTTTTCAATCTGCCCTTTTTCATTGAGTTTAGTTTTGTAAACCCACTTGACACCAATACTTTTCTTGTGACTTGGAAAATCAACAAGATCCCATGTCTTGTTCTTCTCAATGGAGTCAATTTCTTGGTTCATGGCTTCAACCCAATGTGGCTCCTTAGCCTCTTCTTTAATTGATGTAGGTTGACATGACATTAATGCAAAAATATTGTGTTGTTCAAAATCATCCAACTGCTGATGGATTTCTCTCAAACTTCAAGTTCTCCGATTTTGAATTTCAGAGGAGTCTCTGCTTGAAGTTGAGTTATCCTGAGAATTTTCAGATCATCCTTGTACCTACAATCTTGGAAGAATAGGTAGAGGTATCTGATGTCCTGAATTTTCTGTGTTTTTAGAAGTTGGCAGCAATGGATTTTGACTGTCCAGTTTCTGATTTTTTTATTCATTCCAGAATTGATTTTCCAAAAATTTTACATCTCTGCTGAGAATTAGTTTCTTGGAGACTAGACTGTAAAGCCTGTAGGCTTTATATGTTTCACTATATCCAGTAAAGATACATTTCTCACTTCTATCGTCCAGTTTCTTCCTTAATTTGGAAGGTATGTGAGTGTATGATATGCATCTGAATGTCCTTAGATGTGAAACATTTAGATTTGTCCCACTTCATGCTTCTTTAGGGATTTTCATCTTTAGACTTGTGGTTGGAGATCTATTCAAGAGATAAAATGAGCATGCTATTGCTTCAGCCCAAAAAATATTTGACAAACTTTTCTCTTTGAGAAGTGTTCTTGCCATATTCATTATTGTCTGATTTTTCCTTTCAGCCACTCCATTATGTTGTGGAGTATATCTGGTTGTTGTTTGCATGATAATGCCTTGTGATTTGCAAAAATTTGCAAATTCATTGGAGTTGTATTCTCCTCCTCCATCGGACGTGAGTGCTTTTATATATCTGCCACGCTGTTTTTCATCTTTTGCCTTGAATTCTTTGAATTTTGCAAAAGTTTCAGACTTCTGTCTGAGAAAATAGATCTAGATTTTTCTGCTAAAATCATCAATAAACGTTAGAAAGTAAAAGCTACCACCTATGGACTCTATTTGAATTGGTCCACATAGGTCAGTGTGAACTAGTACGAGATGTTTTTTGACTTGATTGGATGACTATGGAAAACTAGTTATCTTATGTTTTCCAAGTATGCAAGACTCACATGGGGAATTTTGTTCTTTGAAGACGGGAAGACCTTTGACCATGGAGTGCTTCTGAAGAAGACTTAGACTCTTAAAGGGTAGATTTCCAAATCTTGTATGCCAAACCATTGTTTCATTCAGGGTGGATGTACTTTGTGCATATGGTTGAATCAGATTTGCATTTTTGAGTGTAAGGGGAAACATCCTATTTTGAGTCATGTGGATTTCAGAAATCAATTTTCTGTTGGGGGTTTTGTCATATATCTTGCAAGATGCTCCCTCAAAGAGTACCTTATAGCCATGTTCAATGAGTTTTCCTACACTTAGCAAATTATGTTTCAGATCTGGAACATGATAGACATTGTTTATGTCTTTCTTTTCATTTTGTTTAGTAAGAATTGGTATAGTTCCTTTGCCTTGAACATTGACTAAGGAATCATTTCCAAGTGTAATATCAGATGAGATTGAAGAGTCAATGCATGAAAGTAAATCTTTGTTACCTATCATGTGATTGTTGCATCCACTGTCCAACAACCAGAGATCTTTAGGTTGTTCTTCTGACTTGTGACATGAGAGAAACATACCTTTTGAGGTTTCTCTCGTATGATTTGACACATGTGCTCTGCCTGAGAGATGATTTTCCTGCTTCTTCCGACATTCAGATTCATAGTGCCCATATTTTTTGCAGTAATAGCATTGTATGATTGATTTGTCATTTGATCTTCTCCCTCTGCCTCTTTGAGGCAGAAAATTCTGATTCTAGTGTTGTTGTCTATGACCTTAGAAATTTTGATGCTGGCTCTGTTGTCTGTTACCTCCATTCAAGTGTTGTTCACTTGTAGTACTCCCTCATCCTTGGTGACCTATGGCTCTTCCTCTGCCTCTCCCTCTGCTGAAAGAGAATTGAGTTTTGAAGGCATTGGCGATTGACTCATCTGTGAGATGCAGTCTGGTCTCATGTGTCACCAGGGAACTAGTCAGTTCATCTGTTGAAAAACATGACAGATCCTTGGATTCAAGGATTTCTATAACAAACATTTCGAATTTCTTTGGTAAACTTCTGAGGACTTTCTCAACTATGTGTTGATCATTGATGGCTTCACCAATCAATCTGATCTGGTTCACGATTCCCATGACTCTAGTCATGAACTGATCCACATTTTCAGACTCTGTCATTCTTAAAGTCTCGAATTGCATCCTCAAGGTCTGCAGTTTGACTGTTTTGACCCTATAATTTCCTTGGTAGGCTGATTTAAGGATGTCCCAGGCCTGTTTTAAAGTACCAGTGCCTGTGATTTTTGAGAAAATCAAATCATCCACAGAATTTTGAATCCAGAATTTATCTTTATTTTCATTGTTCCTCTGAGTTGCCTGAGCAATTCTCTGCTGGTTTGTCATGGCAGCAAGGTCTACTTGATCTGGTTCCACATATCCAAGATCCATTGGATCCAAACACTCTTGTGCTTGCAAGAACGATCTCATTCAAAGAGACCAGAACTCATAGTTCTTTCCAAGAAGAATCAGACCCTGAGTTGGTCCTAAATTGCTAGACGTTGCCATAATTAAAGAATTTCACAAAATAGAAAAAAAAAATTGGAAAAATTTTGTGTTTACTTGTTTCTTGTGCTTAAACCAAGTTTGTTAATTTCTTGCGGTGACTTTGGAACTCTGCGATTCTAGATTTCACGAGTTTTGACTTTGTGAGTTTTGGCTTCACGATTCTGAATTCGGGACTTCGTTATATGAGTCTTCCGAACTCTTGTCTCTCCAACTTCCTGTTTGTGAAACGCTGAAGAGAGTTTAACAGCCTTAGATTGGCCCTTATTCTCCGTTCAATGTGACCATCCGCCTAAATGTTAAAGCGCTACCGGCTTTTCGCGATTCAGAACTTCCTGTTTCCCGATGTCAAGAGTCCTTGACCCTTCGTCCTTCCGATCTCTGAAATTTTGATTTTTCGAAATGGATTTAATAGAAATTAGCCCCAAGGCTATACCTCCGGTCCATGTGACCGCTTCCCATATGACAACAGTCCTATTTCGAGGTTTTATGATGCAAAGCGCCCGACCTCCTATCCTCTGGACTCACGAAATCTCGATGCCCGAAAAGACGATATGTCTATGCCCTGGCTTCTTCCTTCTTTCGCTATTTCGGAGTTTCCAATTCCAAAATGCTTGGCTCTCTTGGTCTTCAGGATTCCCGAAATGTCGAATTCTGATATCCCAAAATTTCTTTACCCGGTCTTCTCCTTTCGTGCTTTCAGGACTTGAAATGTTGAAATGCCTAGCCTTGTCTTTAGAACTCCCGGTATGCGAAGTGTCAAAATTTGCCTTTGGACAATCAACGGTCTAGATCTTCTTATGATCTGACGGTCCAGATCCTTTCGGGATTTCACAAATCGATATTTCGCGACTCTTGACTTCTCGTCACGCTCTTCTCCAAAACGTGAACTCCAAAATGCCGAGATTTGATGGCATAAGGATCAATTGCCACCTGTCCTCTGAGATGGATGACTCACGATTGTTTCAGGATTTCACGGGTTACGAAGTTGAAAGACTCCACTTCCTTCTACTAAGAGGAGGTTTAAACCTCACGCACCTTTCCTGGATCCATCGGCTTACGGACCTTGGTGCTAGATCAGACGGTTCAGATCTTTCTTCCTTTGCTTTGATCCAGCGGCTCTCAAGCCACCGTGCTATAGATCCAATGGTCTGGATTCCTTCGGGATTTTGCAGACTAGAAGTTTGCAAGGCAGTGAATCCACTACCCCTTGCTACTCCAAGTCTCGAATTCCGAAATTCCGAAATTCCAAAATGCACTTTCTCACGGATCTGACAGCTATCGATCCTCTGTGCAAAATCCATCAGCTATAATTCTTTCGACTTTTCTGCACTCTCCTCGTCCTTTCTGA
Organism: Picea engelmannii; assembly: GCA_009831015.1. Taxonomy (NCBI): domain Eukaryota; kingdom Viridiplantae; phylum Streptophyta; class Pinopsida; order Pinales; family Pinaceae; genus Picea; species Picea engelmannii. Next base: position 92,540 of record ML807008.1, on the reverse strand, counting down.
ACTGGATTTTCGCCTCCGATCTATTCGCAGGAGAGATCTTACGACTGTGATTGCTCGTTCTTGGTTGTTTTCGCGAGTTCTTTGTTGTTCTTGCAAAGAGTTTCTCCTAAGGAAACAAATTCGTGAATCTTTCATGAAATGAAAGAATTTTACGAATTCTTTGAATGTTTCTACCCTTAGTAGCTATCTTTCACGAAATTTGAACGAATTTCCTTGAATTATTCAAACGTTTATGCCTTCTGAAGCAATGTTTCATGAATCTTTGATGAGTCTATAAATTGTTCAGGAATATTTACTCTTTATCCTTCTACAGTCTCTACTTCCTCGATCTTTTGAGTGTATAGTGCTCTGCTTCTTCGTGTGAGCTTCCTACGATGATCTTTTGAGCGGATGGCGGACAACTCTCCAAGCCTTGTGAAAAAGATGTGTCTCATGCTCTGGATGTCGATTTAAGCTATGTGTTGTGAGGATCGTGTTGCTCTCTATTCTGTGTGAAGAGGCTTACTGCTGAAGCTCTGATACCATGATAAATTGTGAAGCAAGAAATGCAGAGAAAGATCAGAACAGAAAAATAGTATTCAGTATATTAGGAATGTAAGGAGAAAGTACAATGAAAAGAGTCGATGAAGTGATACAATGCAAAAGGAAAATAGCTGAGCTAAATAGGCTCAAGAAAATCAAGAAATGAAAGTACAGCTGGCCAGGACAGCTAGCAGTGTACAGTCAGCCTGTTGAGGTTACATTATATTTAACAGTTCTTATGTGCAGTCAATAATAGTAGTAAATACTATTATAACAATGATAGTATATAAAAAGACAATCTGGTACTATTATTGTCATGTCTTATAACATGATGTGGCTTGTGCAATTATATTTGTCATGGATTTATTGCATCAAATATGCCATTGGGAAAAAAGAACATGCACTGTATTGAAAAGTTCTTGATTTTTGATAAATCGTTTTTGATTGAGGTGTTGAAGTACACTATAAGAGTGGTGATGTTGTGGCAGGAATAAGTTTCCTGAGAAAAAGTATGCTTAATATTGGAGAAGTATTGGAAAAAAAAAGAGGAGCCAAGATATTGATTCAACCAAGCCCATTACACTCAAGATAATTCTTCTTTTTCATATATTTTTCTTGTAAGACAAATTTTCCAATGAATCTACTATAAGAGAATGTGAAATGTGTTTAATTAATACATACAATGAGGTGGTGAGATAAAGGTAGCGCGGAAATCTATACTATATTAAAATCCAATATTCAAGCGAATGAATACATTGATGAAGTGAATATGTCGTCATGCAAGTCAACAATGATACAAATACTAACAATCTATGTAACACTCCTAGGTTGAACTTCAATTGTTAATAGATATCTATTTTATAGACGAGAGTGCCATTGTATATATGTTTTGAGGCCACAATTTTTTTATGATTATTGTAATTTTTAAATGTGTGTAGTAAAGCAATGCATATAGATTCTTAAGCAAAACAAAATTTAATCAATGGCTCATACAGAGAGTACTTAAAATCTTCAACCAGGAAAACCTTTCTTATATTCATTATATCGAATTTCACCATTCACCATACAATATATACAATTTTTTTAGGTATTGAGTAGATACCAAAACCTTAATCCCTTAATACGAGATTAATTTAGAAAACCTCTAAAAATAGCAAAATCCGCTAAAAATAGCAAAAACCGCCTTATATCTTAGATGAAATGGGAATGTGACATAGCGATTCCCTATGAGATTCGAATGAGAATCTTATATTCAACTTCTATGAGATTCCCTTGGGACCCCCCTAGTGATCGTCAGACGCAGTTTTCGAATTTGACGCACCCACACACACACATGCAAAGAATATAACACATGTCGGGGAGCCTAGATGCTAAAATGATAGTATATTTGGGCTAGAGTGTCAATGTATATATGTTTTGAGGAAATATTTATTGTACGATTATTAGGTTGTAGATCCTAGATGTTAAAAGGATAGTGAGCCTATCATTGTAATATGTAATCACACTCAATGATATTAATAAAAATACATCGCTCATAAGACAAAAGAGTGTGGGAGGCTCTAACTCCACTAGAGGGAAATGAGGGCTAAGTATCTAGGAAGATGGGCTAAGCCAAGAAGGTTGAAGCCAAGGGAATATTATAATAATATTTACTAAGTCTAAATTATGAAATATATTTGTATCTTAAGTTAGTGTATTTTAGAAATCATTCTCATATTCACTCTTACCATTAGTACACTCCATGTCATCCATCATTCATACATGTGCTTGGAGTGATTCCTTGGTTGTTTGGGATGAAGAAGTGGGTTGCGAGTCCCATGATCATTTTGAAGCCTTGGAAGGGAAGTGGGAGAAGGACTACTAAGTAGAGAAGGGGTACACTTCCTAGGGTGGGACACACTATGGGGAATGAGAGGATGTGATCTGAGAATGGTTATTGGAGTTGGAACTTTTACTTCTATTTAATTCTACAGTATGTTAGACCTTAGTATGTTTTAGGAAGTCTTTACCCTAGTGGAGTCCTAGACTCATCCTTGACCAACATAGACTTCCTCTCTCTATTCGTGGGTTAAGCTTTTGAATCATACCCTACTTGGGTATCAATGGCATCCAAAAACCTCTCAACTTCAATAATATATATCACTAAAATAATAAAATATTTCAGAAGGGATTCTTACCCAATCCTTTCATACCTTATGCCTTATAGGAATGAACACTTTTTTACATGTTCTGACTTTCAACACCCTCTCTGATATATTTCCTCGTGAGTGGTGTTTTATGGGGACTTTTAGAGTCCCTCCAACAAATTTCAACAAAAACCTTCTCTTATTCATCATATGCTTGGAGTTTTCCATCATTGTCATAGAATTCCAATCAATAAAACATTTTTAGATATGTCCTACCATATCCTTATGCACTTCATCACATTATCCTTAATGTTTTCATGAGTGAAACACAAACAATTCTCAATTGTTTTTACAATCATACAACCATCATCATTATGGTGTCAAAACATTTACCTGCATCATTAAATTGGTCTCTCGTACCAAAGAAATACAATAAACAACGAGAAAGGAATCAAGGAAATCTTCCCACCCTCAACTTTTAGTTTAGTTGAGTTATTTTCGAGGGCCTCACTGCCTTTATTTAACACAGTTTGACCAAGCCTATTCATTTAAATATTCTTATTTATTGATTTTCCATTTTTCTAGGTGTACTTGTTCCCATAGATATTCTTCTAAGGCTTACAACTCTATTAAACAATTTCATAGTTTTTAGGGTGAGAAAAGTGTTCCTCATTTTCTAGTTGTTTTCTTATGCAATCTACTTATAATTGTGATCTCCATGCTCTTTTAGTTGAGTATTCTTAGTTAGGCTCACCTCAACCTTCTTGGTAAATCAACATGGTACCACAACAAACCTTTTATTCACAATGAATTATGAACATGTGCACTCTCCACATTACCATTTAGTTATCATAATATTCAATACTCATTTGTTAGTTTCCCACTCATACATTTTTTTTAGAATGTAATCCAAGATTCTTATATGTATATATATATATATATATATATATATATATATATATATATATATCCCACTTCTCAATTCTCAATAGTCATTAAGGTTACCACTGACATAGTCTTCACACAGTTCCTCCACAAGAAACTCCTTGGTCATGCAACTTCCTTATTTCATATCCATCACTATCTTTGATGGCCTCAACCTTGAGATAGCTTCAGTTATTTACCAAATATTCCATAAGGAATACAAACATGCATCTTTGTTATTCATCGAGCTTATTTATCCACATATATTCCTTGTTTTGTTAACTTACATCCATGATGTACTTAACCACATGCATAATCATAAGTCTATGTGTATGTACAATAGGTATATTTCCAAGCTCACATACATATTTACTTTAAATCATTCAACTCGTGATTGTTCAAAATCTTTCTCATGTGATCCTCAAGGGCACAATCAATTTTCCTCTTATCATGACAACAAAGAATCCTTACTCATTTACTCTTTCTTCTATTTATACTAGCCTTTCCCGAAGGACTGGAGCACATTCCCCTCAAGTTATCATTCAAAACATAAATTTCATGACTCTTCAGAAGGGATTCAGTCATGCATCCATGGCATTCATTTAATCTTGGTAAGTGAAATTATTGCCTTACATGTCACTCATTTAGGAAGTCGCATCATTCCTTTAGTATACATATACTCTTACATCATACATGTGCATCACTTGCAAATTTAATATCATTCACTCATATGTATTTGGTATTAATATCAATCTTCATATCAAGAAACTTCACAATGCATTAGATCCATGCAGTCAAGCATATACAAAGATAACCAAACATTCATCACGCAAGCTCATTGCTTGCACATTTTCCATGTCATTCATGCACATGGACATATCATACTTCAAGATCCTTCTCCCAGGGATCTTCCAACCATTGTTATGATAAGACTCATAGAGATACTCATCACTAATGAGAGCTCACAGTCATTCAAATGATATCCACATGGAAGTTTAAGAGACATAGTCATTACTATGTCCCCCTTTCTACATGACAACAACTAGTAAAAATACATGTTTTCTTTTGCCTCAACTAGTATGAAGTTATTCAACAAACCGGAAACACCATCTGGGAAATTCAACAATACCCAAGGAAACAAAAAGGCTTATCATGCTTCTAACTCAGCAAACCTTTGTTCAAGGGAATCATTTTCTAGATTCCCCCTCACTACGATTTAAGTATACCTTATATGGGTACCATCCACCTCTGGATGTCAACCTGACCCATTGGTTATCTAGAAGTATCCCAACACTTCCTCTATCACATCTAAGGTAAAAATTTCATTAATCCTCCTACCTTATCCTCATAAGGCACAATGTACTCAGCATCATGAACCTTTTACTTATGTTTCCACAGTCAGATCATCACTAACCATATGATATATGAAATCACCATACTTTTCATTCAATTAAAGACTATAATAAGTATATATGCATGTAATATGCATGCTCTATCTTTGTGATATTCATTTCAACATATCTTTGAGCACCAAGCATTATACCTATGTTTGCAATGCATACGGGTTACACTTACTTTCCTTTCTCATTTTCATGCATAGTCATACTGTTAGTTAATAGGGATACAGACTTCCATAGCACAACCATGATCTTTTGAATTGATCATGTCATTTCACTTCTTCCATGTTTTTCATTCTAAGTCCTCGTATCTTCTTTTATTTTACAAAGATGGATTATCCCAACAATAGGTTTTAGTTATGAAAACTAAATTCAGTTGACCTCACATATCTCCATAAGGCTTCTAGATATGGGGAATCGTTCTCCCAATTCCAAATCCTTCATTTAATAAACACATTTTATTAACCAGGGCTTCATAAGCCCACTTTTAGGCAATTCCTTCCACCTATTCATTCCATTTTCCTTCTGAACTCAAGTACACCTTAAAACAAGTTTATTCCATTTGCATCCAAGTTTTATTATTAATGCCCCTAAACATAATCCTACTTTTTTAGTATTGGATATAATTTCTCTAAAATAAATGGTAGGATTCTTCTTCCCCAATCTAGCATGATTCAATATCGTTGGCGAAATCCCAACTGAATTTTAATCTACATCCTTCTCCTCAAGGAACTTATGAAAATAATTTCCATACGAGGGTAGTACTCTCAACAGGCTCATCATAGCCTTGGTAAAATATTCTTATGACTATTCTCTGACCCATCCAGGCCTGTGTTTGAATCATGTTCTACTAGGTAGGGTAGGGCAGGGTACCCTCTCCCTTAAAGTTTTCTAAGAGAGAAAAAAAATAATCACTTGAATCTTTCGTGAGCCTAAGTAGGATAAGCGTTGTTTCCCACTCTCATACCAGTTTGTAAAACATCCGACCCCTAAGTACATTTTTAAGGGATGGGGCATAAACTTTTCTCTTTTATTAATTATCTTCAATCCTCTTTCCGAGGTCTTCATCATCATTTGCTCCTCAAGATATTTTTGTCGACTATTACCATACTGAATTCTCAGATCTATATTGGAATTTATGCCCTTCCAAATCTCTTTCAGCATCATTGATCAAGGGCTAGGTGGCACCCACGTGGGTTCAAATCATTCACACAATCCTTCCTCCAACAAACTCGACCAAGGTTTTCACCCTTTAGTGATGAAATGGCCACTGGAGGGTAGTTATAGGGGAAGTTCCCCGAAGTCCAAGACTTCCCCAACACTCCTGCATCTATGGTGGAAATTGTTCCACCATTAAATCCAATTGTTGAAATTCGCCCTCGTTTAATGCACAAGCTTAAGGGATTTTGACGTTATACACTTTATCATTGAACACCCTTTTCTCTATTTGCATATCCTATGGAGTCCCAAAATTTAGACTCCCGAAGGGTCCACACATACACGTGGTGTTGTGATAAAAGTAGAAACAGGGACAGGTAGGTCCGACCCTTCGGTCGGCTAACCCCAACATCCCAGCTTCCCATGTTTTTTAAAGTTCTGAACTCCTAGTGCCCTGGGTTATTCCACCAGCTATTAGGCTATCGATCATGTGCCAAGGTGTTAACACGCAACATAGGGAAGAGACGACATCTTGCGCCATCAATGGGTGACACGTCTCACATTCCAATTGACATATAAGTTTTGTAAAATGCATGAATCAAGGTGACATGTGCCATGTCAAACATGGGTCCATATCACCCTAGGTGACGTCACCGTGCCACATAAATCAGGATTGACAGCCTCTCGAAGCCTCCAACCTCTCCGACCTGTAAAACCGCCTGGAGCTTCAAAGTTTGAAATATTTCTAGCAACCTCACAATACATTTTATCCCACAGTCAAGACAGGTCCACGTAGATCCCTAGATCTACAGCCTTCGTTTCTCCGTGACTTTCGAGTTCGGGGTTTTTGCTGTGTAATTTCCTTTTTTATCCCAGAGTGGTCAACATCGGGCTGACCATGGTATAGATCCAATGGTTAGGAGAGATTCTGAAGAATCCCTCGATCGACGGTCCATGTTGCTTCACAACTTCGACATTTGGGGAAACTCCATTCCTTGCATCCTAAATCACCCAAAGTGGGGTTTATCCGAAGAGTCAAATAATTATTGGATGGTTCGAAGAGGTCCTCAATGGAATTATCTAGATTAATAGCCCACGACTCTAACTCAAAGGTCCTTAGGTTTCAGTGTTCGACCACTCTTAGAGGGACACCTGTCAACCCAAAAAACGTTGGCAAGATGCGTGGCACATGCCTTAGGTTACCGACATCTCTTTAATATGTCACAAGGAAACCACACATGGCATCACCATTTCTCGACACTTGGGCCCCCACGTGCTCTTCACGTGATACACACATCCCCATGATCAAACGACCGAGAGGGGTCCCGAAGGATCCTTATAGCCACGGTCCACTTTACCTCATGAGTCCGGGATTGATGGGTTTTGTTGTTATAAAACCTTTGTTGTCCCAAAGTGGTCAACGTCGGACTGACCACAACATAGATCCAACGATCAAGGGAGATTCATAGTACCCTCATATATGTAGCTCGCGTAACTTTGCGTCTGAGAAGTGGATCGAGGTTTAACAAGGGGATGAATCCTACGATTATAGGTAACTGACCACCAACAGTCGATCATCTGTCAAGTTACCAATTTGATAGGTCATCTCTAGTGCAATATGGGTGTTATGAGGATTCCATCATCCTGGAGCTTCGAACCTCCGAAGCCCCAAGACTTAGAAGGCTTAGCTCCCATTGGGTGTAGCCCTTGGTTCCATGGTCCTAGTCAGATGAGGCTTTTGATAAGTTATTATTGATACACCCTTATCTCTCAGAAGAAATTTGATTAAGTTCGTGGGCATGAGTGCGTGGTTACTTGGAAGATTGGTTTGAAGGAAGCACCCTTCCTCTACAGAACTTTAAGTTACTTACGAAGGTAAATTCAAGGGTTCAACAGGACTGAAGTGTTCCAATGAAGTTTGTCATGATTCTTACATTACTAAATCCATCCTTGGGAAAACTCCCTTAAGTATTTTCCAACCAATCACAAAAACCATAAACTTATTCCTAAATTCATTCTAAGACTGATGTCTAATATTTCTCTTGGCACTAAGTAGAGGAAAACATAAACCATTCAAATGCAGCGGTTCACCGCAGAACAATAAACATTTCCAATATTAATCATACAATGCAAAACAATTTCATAGGCATATACATCCAACCACTCATTCCAATTCTAGTACACATAGTATATGAAATAGTTATCTATTAAAGTCGATCACCAACCAATTGATTGTGGGTTTTCACCTTTCCATCCAACTGTAGGTTCAGAGGAATTCATTCTTAGCGCTCTAGCCACCCCTGTGCGAAGCCATGATATAACTAAGGAAGTTTCACAGTTTCTCAGAGATCCTTTCTATGTCACAACCTCTGTGAGGTTTATCAGATGCTCCCATAGCATCAAGCTCGTGACCCCCTGCTCAGGTCATGTTTTCTGCAAACTCTCTAAGATATGTTCTTGTGTTCTCTCCCCTTTTCCAAAACAACTTAATTATTTAGCTCTTCTTCTCCATTGGAAATCCTCACTCGCTCTTTTCCTTTTTCCAAATAGTATCCTTTCTCTTGAAATCCCTCTCCTTTTTTCCCCAGGGATGTTTTGGACTTGTCCTATTCCTTTTGTCAAAAGGAGCTCGGGTTAGTTTGGGCTTGTAGGAAAACTACACTTTTTGGTACTTTGGGATGAGAGTTTCTGTAATGATCCTAAGCCAATTTTTTTTCTTGGAATCACTAACTAAACACATAATCGATTATTAAGTGTGTGTATGTAGGTTGGCCATCAAAATTTCGGCCTTAGGGTTTATTCAGTTATTCAGCCACAGATTATACAAGAATGATTGTCATCATATGAATAACATCAACAATACACAAGATAGGAACTACAAGCAATAGCTAAACTTTATTATAAGAAAGAAAGCACCTGATACAAATAGCAAAGAAGATATGAACTAGCCTCAGATGACTTCAAGACAATAATAGAGCTGCATACAAAATTCTCCCAGAGATACACAACAAGCCTCCCAAAGGTTGTAATAGAAGATGAACACTCAACTACAAAACTAGGGTTTAAGCCCAATCCTGAAGCAACAGGTACGGCTCTGTTGGTGCTGGTACGACCTGATGAAGATGATGGTTACCAAGGGTTCGACCCTCCTGAAGATGAAGTTCCCCAATTGTTGTGAAACTCCTCGCAATGATAGATCAAGGAAATGGAAGCCTCCGCTTGAAGTATGGAACCAAAACACTCAAGCCTCCTCCTGACACTGCAGAAACCATAAACTGGTACGACCCTCCTGAAACCCTGAATATGACCAATAGTACTTCCTAGTTGTATATGGGCTCAGAATCTCCTGAAACTCTCTAGGATAATAGATCGGGTCACCACAAGCCCCTGTGAGAAATCTCAAGCTCAAATCTAGCCTATGGCCTTCTAGATCTGAGAAACATTGAATCACCAAATCGTCCTCCTCCTCCTGAAATCGTCGCAACTTGCAAATAGATGATAGAGATGTGGTAACTCCTCCAAGAAACCCTCAAACTGATGAGCAAGGATTTTTAATCAAAACCCTAATTCTGAAAACTATCAAAGCTCCCTCCTTATGCTGGATCAAACTCTTCTTCAACCAATGGTGCGCCCCTGCAAGAAAACCCTAGATGGTACGGCCCTGTTGATCCAAATTCTATGGCCCTGTTGGTCCTTATGAATAGATGATAGATGTAGAATGGTGTGGGTGGAGTATTTCATCCCCAAGACAAAGCTTGGAACAAGGTGAGTGGAATATTTCACCACTGAGTTGTTCACTAGGGTTTGTAATATCAAAACCCTCAAAACTGTATGCTCAAGAGAATCAACAAGAAAATATCCAAAATCCAAAATGAATGAGAGGTGCGCCCTAGCCTTATCTTTATACTTTTTTTCTATTTCCCTGTTGAGTTAAGTTAACCCCTAAGGTTAACTCCTAACTCAACCTCCAATGCTTCTATTCCTTCATTGAGTTATATTTTTAACTCCTTTTACCTTTTTATTAAGTCATATTAAGAATATAACCTTAGTTCGGTTGACTTTTCCCCTCAGTGTGAGACTATGGCCTAGTGGGGATGCCTAGGCCACTAAGTCTTCTCAAACCTCTTCATCAAGAGGCAGGGGACATTACAACCTCCCCTGCTAGAAATTTCTTTCTATCAAGCAATTCGAAACCTATTTTCCGTACCACTTCTTCATTCTCCCAAGTGGCATCCTCAATGGGTAGATCCTTCCATTTGATCAAGTACTCTTTGATGCTTATCTTCCTGCGCCTCTTCTCCCGAACCTATAGTATCTCTTCCAGAATGAAAACAAGTTGCCCCTCTTCTTTTATGGGAGGTAGTACCTCAATGGGTGTGATGTGTTGGCTGGTGGCCCTCTTCAGGAAAGACACATGGAAGACATTGTGGGCAAGGATAAATTTCGCTCATGGGCTAATTTTCCATGGTTTTTCCAAAAATGAGATTCGTTATTTTAAAAATGATTCACCCAAATTATATAGGATAAATTTATTGTATCTTAAAAATCGCCAAATTTTATAAAAACTATATCAGATCCTTAGAAATATGAATATTTTTACAAAAATATCGTCAACCATTTATAGTTTTCATATAAAGAATTAGTAAGATTCGCCAAGGTTTCTACATTTTAAAATAATTTTCCATCCTTAAAATCATCCATGCATGTGGGAGCTCCAGCTCATAAGCTACGACCCCTATCTTCCTACTAACCCTATAGGGCCCAAAGAAATGTGGTTGTAGCTTATCTGCTCCACTTATTTTTATAGAAGCCTGCCTATATGGTTGAGACCTTAGATAGAATAAGTCACCACCCTCAAAAGTACGCTCAACTCTGTGCTTGTCTGCTTGGACCTTCTATTGCTTATGTTCTCTCTGTAGATGATCCTTCAGCTCTCTAAGGATGTCTTGGCTCTGTTGAACCCAATCATGTACTATTGGTGCCCTGTTGTCACCAAAAAAAATCTCTACAAAACATAGTGTGTCATATATTTATAAGGCCCTCAATGGTATCATGCCTATGGAGACGTGTTGGGTGGTGTTGTAGCAGTACTCTCCCAAGTGAAACCATCTGACCCACGCTTTTTGTTGCCCTGCTACATAATTCCTGAGGTATCCTTCTACCCACTTGTTGACTATATCGGTTTGCCCATATGTCTAAGGATGATAGCTGGTACTAGGGGTCAAGGTTGTACCAACCAATCTGAATAACTCCTGCCAAAACGTACTCATGGAACTGTTATCCCTGTCATTGACAATGGTCTTGGGTAGGCTGTGCAACCTGAAAATCTCCCTAAACAGTTCGACCACCTGTGTTGCACTGAAGTCTGTGTCTATGGAGAATAAGTGTGCAAACTTCGTCAAACTGTCCACCACTACAAAAATGTAATCCTTCCCCTACGTCCTTAGCAACCCGGTGATAAAATCCATGGATATGCTTTCCCATTTGTGCTCTAGAATGGGTAAGGGTTGTAGTAGTCCTGCGGGGTGAGTGTGCTCATCCTTGTTCTCCTGTCATGTAGTACACTCTTTGACATGATTTATTACATCCTCCTTGAGGCCCTTCCATGAGAACCTCTCTCTCACTTGCATGTACATCTTACTAATCCCTTGGTTCCCTGCCATTGGTGATTCATGACATGCCTGCAACACTTTGGCCTTGAAGGCCGATCCAGGAACCAAAAAGATTTGGCCCTTGTAATAGATGAGGTATTTTATAATCCTGAAGTTATCATCCTGTACCTATCCATCCAATATCTAACAAGCAAACTGATCCTTTTCATACTCCATCACCAAGTGGTCTTTCCAGTCAACCGATACACCTTTCATGGAAAAGATGGATGACCTCCTAGATAATGCATCAACCACCACATTGTTCTTCCCTTTGACAAATTCAATGCCAAAGTCATAGGCATGTATTCTTCTTACCCATTTTTTATGCCTCTCATTTAAGTCCTTCTGTTCCAATAGGTATTTGAGACTGTTATGATCTAATTTGACCACAAAACGCGGACCTACCAGATATTGTCCGAATTTGGCTACTGTGTGCATGATAGCTCGAATTTCTTTGTCATAAATGTTTTATAGTTTTCGACACTCATAGGCAAGAGGGTACCTATCCTGCATCAGTACGACCCCTAAACCTTCTCCTGAGGCATCACACTCCAAGGTGAAACGCAGGCCGAAATCTGGAAGGGCTAGGACTGGGCACATGCTCATCACCTTTTTCATCTTATCCATCATAATTTGAGCTTCTTCACTCTATTTGAAAGCTACCTTCTTAGTCAAATCGGTCAAGGGTGCAAACGGATGAGAAAACCCTTTGACAAATTTCATGTAGTACGTGCGCATGCCTAGAAATCCCCTTAACTCTGTGAGTGTCTTAGGAGTAGGCCACTCCATAATGGATTTTATTTTCTCTTGATGTACCTGTACCCCCTTTTCTCCAATGATGTGTCCCAATTAAAGTAACTCTGTCATTCCAAACTCACATTTGGACTCCTTAGAGTATAGTGATTGTTCCTCCATGATAGACAGAATTTGTTCCACATGCCGAAGGTGTTCCTCCCACATATTTCTATAAATGAGAAAGTCATCAAAAAATACTAACAAGTGCTTCCTCGGCCGTTTGATGAACACATGGTTCATACAAGATTGGAACTTGGTTGGGGCATTGGTCAACCCGAAGGGCATCACCAAGAACTCATAATGGCCATAGTGACACTTGAATTTTTTTTTTGAGATGTCCTCCTCCCTCATCCTGATTTGATGGTAGCCAGAACGAAGGTCAATCTTTGTGAAATAGACAGCTCCATGTAGTTCGTCTAGAAACTCATCAATCCTTGGTATAGGGTACCTATTTTTGATTGCCTTTTTATTCAAGGCCTAGAATTCAATGCACATCCGCATAGTCCCATCTTTCTTCTTAACTAGCACTACTGAAGAAGAAAAAGGGCTAGAGCTCGGCTTGATGTGCCCCATTTCAAAAAGTTCTTTGATGGATTTCTCTATATTGTCTTTATACTTCTTTGGATGCCTATATGGTGTGGTGATGATCAGTTTATCTCCTGCCTCTAGCTCAATGATATGTTCAAACCCCTTGTCTGGTGGCACCCCTGGAGGAATTGGTCCAAACACTTTGTGGTTCTTGTCAAGGATCTCTTAGATATCTGGGGTGTAGTGAACCTTACCTTGTTCATCCACACATGCTGAAATCTTGCATTTTGTTGCATACACTATCTCATCTCTTCTGAATATGGCCTCCATCCTCTTGGTTGTGACTACATTTGCAGAATTACCTGTCATGCCTCAAAGAACTACCTTTCATCCACCCTCCTCTATAAATGACATATCCATGGTCTTGTAGTTGTTGGTGATAGGCCCCAACGTACTGAGCCACTGAACTCCAAGGATTATGTTAGTATCAGGAAGGTCCATGACATAGACATCATGTATCAACTCATGCCTACCCAATGTAAGCTTCATACCATGAATGTACCTGTCACAAGGCATAGTGCTTCCACCTGCTACCTCCACCTTGAATCCCTCAAACTCAACTGTGTGTATATTCCTCCTCTTCAACAATGTTGAGTCAATGAATTTGTGAGAGGCTCCCCCATCAATCAAAATTGATACCTTCTTCCCCTGCAAGACTCCCCTCATCCTGAAGGTGTTATATTTGGGCACTCCGTTGATAGATGCCAAGTTGGCTTTCTCCTTAGCCGCACTGTCCTATCTTGTGATTTCCTCCTCTGCTATCTCAATGGTTTTGACCTCAATTTTTTGTATCTGGACAATATCTTCCTCTTCCTCATTGTATGAACTGACTTCTATGTAGTGCACTTGACAACAGCTCATGCATTTGTGTGTTGGGTTCCATGGTTCTTTGCAAGTGAAGAAAATTTTCTTCCTCCTCAGTTCCCTCCTGGTGTTCTCATCTACTCTACCATGACCCCTATCAAACCCCCTTGGGTCACGTCCTCCTTGGATCATTGGAGGTCTCTGATCTCTTTCACTGGTGTTAAGAGGTGGTCTAGGTGTAAATTTTGGTTTGGCAGCTGGCCCTAAGTCCCTCATCCTCCACATAGAATCTTGTAGATTGGTAGGCTTAAAATACTTTACCCACCCCTTCAAGGGTTCCATCAACCCTTCAGTGAAGAGCATCATAAGTATGGTGGGTGATATATCCTGCACCATGACTGCTAGCCTCTGGAACTATTCAATATATACCTTTGTTTCTCCTGTTTTCCTGAGTTGTGTGAGCTCTCGGAAGTGTAGCTCAGGGTCCCCTTGATCAAATCTGTCAATGAGTCTCCGAGTGAATTTTGTGTAAGTCACTATCTGGTTGTGGCATAGGGTGGTGATTCCATGATACCACCAGTCATGAGCTTTTCCATCCAAATACATAGTGGAAAATTTGATAGCTTCCATCTCCCTCATGGGGTTAAGATGCAAATAAGTATCCAACTTTTGTATCCATGCCTATGTTTCCATCTTCGTCGTACCATCAAAGTATGGAATTTCCATCTTCCTTTCTCTTCGTTCAAACTCATAACTGCTCTTGTGGTTCAACCTGGGCTTGTTTCTGAACTTGAGTTGGAAGTATTGATCCAGGGACATCTACCTCTGAATCATCATATCCAACAGATGGTACTCCCTAGTAGATTGTGCCATTTGCTCAACGAAATCATCCACCTGCTCCTGTTGCACCTATTCATATGTGAGTGTGGGAAAGTATGGTCTAGGGTTATCCCTTCTACCCATTTGTCCATGTGACATACCCCCTCCATGGATTCCCTTAGATCTGGGATCCTTTTCTTGATTATACTTGATCTCACCATGGGATCCACTAGCATATTTTCTTCCATACGTCTCAAGGTCTTTCCCCTGGTGAGTCATATGCATCAATAGCTGAGTGATCATCGGTTGGTTCTCATCAATCTTCCTCTTATTCCTATCTACCTTTTTCAAGGTCTCAGTGATTTCAGCCTGTCCCCTTCAGTTTGTCTCCTCGCTTTCCTGTAAATGGTGGACCAGGTTTCCTTTTGTGAGGTTTATTGTTTGCTGGAATTTGTCAATATCGACTGCCAAGAAAGCCAAACCCTGTGGCTCACGGTCATCTCCTGATCCCTCCATTTCGGCTTCTGTTTCAGTAGCTTGCTTCTTCCTTCTGCCCATAAAGATACCATTGTACCTCTGCATGCACTAATCCTCATAGGTTTGGAGGATCAGAGCTCTGATACAACTGTAATGATCCCAAGCCAAATGTTTTTCTTGGAATCACTAACTAACCACTGAATTGATTATTAAGTGTGTGTATACCGATTGGCCATCAACATTTCGGCCTTAGGGTTTTTTCAGTTATTCAGCCACATATTATACAAGCATAATTGCCATCATATGAATAACATCAACAATACACAAGATAGGAACCACAAGCAATAGATGAACTTTATTATAAGAAAGAAAGCACCTGATACAAATAGCGAAGAATATATGAACTAACCTTAGATGACTTCAAGACAATAATAGATATGCATACAAAATTCTCCCGGAGATACAAAGAAAGCCTCCCAAAGGCTGTAATATAAGATGAACGCTCGACTGCAAAACTAGGGTTTAAGCCCAACCTTGAAGCAACTAGTACGACTCTACTGGTGCTAGTACGACCTGTTGAAGATGATGGATACCAAGGGTTCGGCCCTCTTGAAGATGAAGTTCCCCAAATTCTTCCAAATGCCTCACAATGATAGGTCAAGGAAATGGAAGCCTCCACCTGAAGTATGGAGCCAAAACACTAATGCCTCCTCCTCACACTGCCGAAACACTAAACTGGTATGACCCTCCTAAAACCCTGAATATGACCAATAGTACAACCTAGTTGAATATGGGATCAGAATCTCCTGAAACTCTCTAGGATGATATATTGAGTCACCACAAGCCCCTGAGAGAAGTCTCAAGCTCAGATCTAGCCTATGACCTTCTAGATCTGAGCAACATTGAATCACCAAATTGTCCTCCTCCCCCGGAAATCATCTCAACCTGCAAATAGATGATAGGGATGTGGTAACTCCTCCAAGAAACCCTCAAACTGATGATAAAGGCTTTGCAAGGAAAACCCTAATGCTAAAAACCGTCAAAGATCCATCCTTATGTTGGATCAAACTCTTCCTCGACCAATGGTGTGCCCTTGCAAGAAAACCCTAGCTGGTACGGCCCTGCTGATCCAACTGGTACAACCCTGCTAGTCCTCCTAAATAGCTAATAGATGTAGAATGGTGTGGGTGGAGTATTGCATCCAAGAGACCAAGCTTGGAACAAGGTGAGTGGAATCTTTCACCACTGAGTTGTTCACTAGGATTTTTAATATCAAAACCCTCAAAATTGTACGCTCAAGAGCATCAACAAGCAAATATCCAAAATTCAGAATGAATGGGAGGTGCACCCTAGCCTTCTCTTTATACTTTTCTTCTATTTCCCTATTGAGTTAAGTTAACCCCTAAGTTTAACTCCTAACTCAACCTCCAGTGCTTCCATTCCTTCATTGAATTATCTTTTTAACTCCTTTTACCTTTTTATTAAGTCAACTTAAGAATATAACCTTAGTTTGGTTGACTTTTCCCCTCAGCGTGAGACTATGGCCTAGTGGGGATGCTTAGGCCACTAAATCTTCTCAAACCTCTTCAGCAAGAGGTGGGGGAAATTATAGTTTCTTGTCTCCTCTGCAAGACTCTCCATGCTTCCATTCATGGGGGTAGTTGATTGTTCAACCACCAATCCTTTCATTAACTATTTTTTTTTTCCTTGGGATCAAGATGAGGCTTATTATTTCAACAAGGAGAATTTAGTTCATTTTGACATAATGAACCCTCTCTATAATTTCCTAACTCTTTCCTCTAGTGATATCATGGCCAGTACTTGAAGGCTTCACCCTCACAGTCAGTTATTGGAAATCTAAACAATAATACATTTGTTCATTTAGGTTTCTGTGGTGAGAAATATGTTCAGAGATTGTCGGAAGAACCACAGTATTTATGACATCTTTTCGTCGACGTTTCGAATCCATAACTAACTAACGTAACCTTAACCAACGTAATACCAATGGAAAATTAAACTAATCCTTTT
Source organism: Picea engelmannii (assembly GCA_009831015.1). NCBI lineage: Eukaryota > Viridiplantae > Streptophyta > Pinopsida > Pinales > Pinaceae > Picea > Picea engelmannii. The sequence continues at coordinate 75,251 of ML807008.1, read as the reverse complement.
ACCAACCTTAGGGTTTCCTGCATTTAACCTATAATTAACAAGAAGATTAATAGTATTAATGCCAACCTTTTATTAATATCAACATTTATTAATTTGTTAACACCCTAATTTTCTTTACTAAACCAATCTTCTTAACCGACCTTAGACCTATTAATCCCTTTGACTAACCTCAATAACATTATTATCACCCTTCTACTATTAGACTAGCATAACCCTAACCAACCTACACCTTTTACCAACCTAAGTGATTTCTGCGTTTAATCTTCCACCAGTAATTTGTTTTAAATCCTTTTAACATCATTAATAGTATTAATGCCCCTCTTTTTTAACATTAACCTATAATAGTTTGATTAACACCTTCTTTTTCCTGAACTTAACCTAATATTCTAAACCGACCTTAAACCTAATATTCCCCTTACTTACTTTAATAACATTATTACCTTTTACTATTAAACTAAGGTAACCTTAATATTACCTTTCTAATACAACTTACAGTCAACCCTAAATTTAGCCTTTTGAACTTAAAATAATTTAACATTAATTTTAGCCTATTTTATTAACCATATACCATTTAGTTAAATTTAGCCCCTTTTTAAAACCTAAAATAATTTAATATTAATATTTTGAACCTAAAATTAGCTTTAATTAGTCTTTCATCCCCTTACTTACTTTAATAACATTATTATTATCACCGTTTACTATTAAATTAAGGTAACCTTAATATTACCATTCTAATTCACCATAGAGTCAACCCTAAATTTAGCCTTTTGAACTTAAAATAATTTAACATTAATTTTAGCCTATTTATTAACCATTTACCATATAGTTAAATTTAACCTAAAATTAGCTTTAATTAGTCAAACTAAATTAAGATTAATATTAATAACACTAAAACCTAGGGTTTACCTCTTTATTCTAACCTATAATTAACATAACATTAATTTTGACAAAACTAACATCGCTTAGTAAAATTAACCTAAGATTATATGTACTTCCTTTATACTAGGGTTTCCTCATTATTTAACCTTAATCAACATAAAATTAATATATATTTTTTACCAAAACCCCTAGTCAACCCTATTTTTCTCCTAAAAAAGAGGATTTCACTCAGCCAAACGTAGTTTTTTCACCTGCCTCATCACTATTTAATAAAGGCTCTTCTCTTACTATTTTTCTCAGACTTTTTTGGTCCTGATGATGGATCCTGTTATGGATCTGAAACGTCGACGACAAGATGTCATAAATACTGTGGTTCTTCCGACAATCTCTGAAAATAGTACATTTACTTGTTCACATTCCATAGCATGGTAATCATAATTAATGATTAATTACAAGTTGGGGGAAACATGGGTGTTACAATAGGTCATGGAAGGCTTGGTAAGATAGAATTAAAATTAGGATAATCTTCCATATTTAGGATTTGTGGGAAGGGGTACCAATAGGGGTTACAAGGTTGTCCAACAAGGTGAAACCACTTGTTTTCCATGCATGTATTCTTCCTCTACCCTAAATTAACCACCCGAGTGATAAATCATTGTGTTATTCATAACCATTGGGATACATCTCTAGCATAAACAAAAATCTCTAAAATATTGGTTCACAAAAGTGCTCTAGTACCACTTGTGGTTCTCTTTATTAGAAAAGTAAAAGACTCGAAGCATGAATACTAGATTATACCCAAATTTAGAGAAAAAATGACAGATCATGACAATAATAGACAATTGTAGAGATACCACAAATAACAATATCTTTATTGATGAAAACGATGTTTACTTTCCTCTTTAAGGAGGCAACCTCCAGTTGAGTAGACATCTAATTACAATATGCTTCACAATACATCTTGTAACGTTGCTTCTACTTTTTTAGATAATGTTATCTACCTCATATAAACTTTCTAGAAAATCAACGTTTAAGTCTTCTAATGAACCTTATATATATATATATATATATATATATATATATAT